>JANHFX010013788.1:0-31209 GCA_027560015.1 Chloroceryle amazona | reverse complement strand
ATCAGCACTATCTGACATGTAAGTGGTAAGTGCCAACTGTTGGCATATTTTTGCTTTGCATTTGGGTGCCTGGAAGTGGTACCTTAAAACTGCTTTCAAGTGGATCTGCAAGCTAGTTTAGTACTGCTATTTAATATATTTCTATAATATCCTAATACTTCAATGCTTAATATTGTCTACCTATATTATCTCTATAGGTAGAAAATTGTCCTCTATTTTCCCTTTTCTACGGGTGAAGTGACACACAGAGACAATTAGACTTGTCTCTTCAAACCTCTTAAAAAGCATCAGGGCCCAAGGTCATGCAAGAATGATATTGTGGTGTCAGGAGCTTTTAGGCTTAGACAGTGGGTCACACTCCTCTTCCCTCTGTGAAAGCACTTGCAAGGGCGATTTGGAAAACTTTACACTACAAGCAAAAGCTTCCTGTGGTTTTGCTTCCAGTGCAATTTTGGTAGAGGTTGTTCATGGTTTTCTTTAGTAGAATTGTGTCTGAAGTCTGGAAATTCTCAGGGAGAGAGGAGTTAGTGAGAGGGTCACAAAAACAGTGAGTGTGGAAATGGGAGAAGGTCTCTACCTCCATTTTAAGTACTGTGGATTGTCATGGGCTCCATTCCCAGCTGACAGAGGCACTAGATGAGTCTCCAGGCAACTCCATTCCCAACTGAGCTAATGGGGCCGAAGGTTTGCTATCTTTATTCCCAGCTGCCAATCAAGATAACATTTTGTCTCCATTGCTGCCATCTATTCAGGGACATTCAGAGTACAGCTGAATTCTTCACCCATACAGCAGTAAAGCTACGACTTTGTTTTGTTGTAAGTAAATGATAAATTCTTCCGTGTTTATATTATATTTTTCACATCTGCAGGATAAAATGTATCTGCATCTGTGGCACTGCAAGACCTGGGTTATTGTCTTGTATTTGAAGGCTTCTGGGTTTTTTTGAATGCATCACTTTGTCCTCAGTATGGGAGATCTTTTCCAAAAATACTGGGTTGAAGAGCCACCCAGCCCTCACTTTGTGGAAGAGGTTTAGAGTTAACTGCTGCTATGTCTTCCTGGGCTGGGGGACACAGAGCAAAGTCTGGCTGACACCATTGAGAAACAAGTGTTTCCACATCTCTATCTCCTTTGCATAATCTGTGATATCTGAATTAAGTTTCATGACACTTTGAAGCAAAGTTAATACACTGTGTTGTATAATACATTATGTATGACTTGGGCACCAATTGTGCTGGAGCATCAGCAGCCATGGATTTGAAAATGTCTCTTTCAGTGACAGAAATCCTAAACAATACTGAAACTAAATTCCATTGGCATAATTTTATTTTCTATTTCTTGTCCCACTATAACATATCTCAATTGCAAAAACATTTGTGTTCAAGCCATCTAGGTTCCTCTTCTCTCCTTCATGTACTTGTCAAAAAGTTCCCATTCCACATCTTTCATATTACATATATTCCCATGGTGCTGTATGGTAATTTTGGTTTCTAACATCAGAAGTGTTAGTATTATGCTAGCTTTGCTGAGCTTGAGCACAACAGCGTGAAAAAGACTAATGATGAGCATTAACATTTATAATAATGATGTGCTACAAAGAAGAATAGGAAACAAAAAGAAAACAAATGCAGGTGTGGTTTTTTTCTTCTTGTATATTTGTATTTTGTGCTTCCAAATACATCTAAGATGAAGCTTGTTTTATCAGAAGCTGTCTTGTAAACTATACATTGGTCTGACATTGGATACTATATATATATATATAGCCAAATATGCACTGAGAGGTTTATTGGTCTTAATATAACTCATCTTAAGCCTGATTACTTTGTTTCTAAATTAGACTCCCAGAACATACTAATTATGGACATATCCCCAGACAACATGGCTGCCCATGGGGGATTTCTGCCCTTAGCTCTGGTTAGTGTTAGTAGGAGCTATCCATGTAAACTCCTAGAGGACCAAAGACTAATAATTTTCTCTTAGCTATATTTTCCTTTTAGGGTACAGAACAATGCTGAAGTGTTCTAGGAGTCAATTGGCAGAGTGCTTCATAAAGTGAAACCTTTGCTGTCTGTGGTGGATTCTGGATTTGATAAGCGCACGTTACAATACTATACGCATACAGCATTTGTATATAAGGCAATACTCCTTTTTTGTCTGGCTGGGGTCGTTTTGTTGATGGTGGTTTGTTTTCCTGACCTGAAATAGACATTAGAGAATACCTCTTTTTTTGTTGTTGTTGTTGTTTTGGTTTGGTTTGGTTTTTGTTGTTGTTGTTGTTGTTTTTGTTTGTTTGTTTGTTTGTTTTGTTGTTGTTGATTTGTATTTTTTTCTTTTCCTGGAAGCACTGGACTGATGAATGCTAGTATTATATAAATAATGTCTATGTGATCCTGTGTCATATGCGTAATATGCATATGATGCTAATTATCCACTTGTCATGATTCTCCCACCTTGGATTACTCATGAAAAAAATCATCTAATTTGGAATTAGCAACAGGAACAATTTTGAGACAGAGAGGGTGGCTTGTGCTAGAAGCTAGATAAAGATTATTTGGCCTGCATTAACCGAGTCTTCTGGGCTCTAGTGTAAACTAAGGATATAATAATTAAAATAGTTTCTTAGTGATGGAGAACTTACCGCATCCTTCGACACTTCATCTCAGTAGCTAATTATACTTAAAACATGCTTTTTATCTCCAGATTGAACTTGCAAATATTGGATTCTGTTGTGTATCTGCCCACTAATTTAGTCTTCTGAAATTTCTTCTTGTCTAGTCCCTTAAAGATTATAATCTTCCCTTTGAAGCAAAACATATTTAGTTTGATGTATCATTGTAAGGAGGTTATTTTTCCAGACCTAAATCATTCTTGTTGCTTTTCTCTGCACTCTTTCCAAGTTTATTAATATTTATTTATTTCTTACAATAGTTTCCCAGAGGCTTGCCTGCTTTGTTCACAGAGACATTATGGCTTGATTGGCTTCATTCATGTTCACATCTGCAGCTGTCCCTAGTCAAGCAAATGGTACAGATCTTTACGATTGCCCCCACCAGGACAGAACCAGATGCCCTTGATGAATTGATGGAAAAAGCAGGCAGGTGTTATCTAGAATCCAACCTAAAGGTTTTATTGTCTAACACCATTCAGAAACTGTACCCAGAAATAAAGTAGGATCTGTTCCAAACAAACGTGTCTGTTCTTAGCAACATCTAAATCTTATGATCGTTGTGGTAAACCTGTGTGACGGGAGGGCTGTGTTCCAGAAGTGACATGGTAGGTCATGCATTATGCATGCCTTATCATGGGAGGGCACCTCAAGGAGGAGAAATCACAGTTTTCTGGATATAGAAAGGAAAATAATAAGGTGTAACATTCTTGTAGTTTTGCCAGCTGCTTTGTAGTCATAGGAGGGCAACAGTACTGTTACCCAAAATAGTAGTAACCCAAGAAAAGTAATTCTGTCATTTTCTGTCAGTCTGCTCTCTGCAAAGAATGCAAATCAAACTTTAAGATTAGATGAATGATGACACTTTCAAAACAGTGCACTGAAGGTGGTGGATAAACAAATAGATCCAAATAAGAAAAGTCATGGGATTTTCAGAAGGAAGTTCAGGAGCTGAACATCTTCACGCAATTGCTTTTTTGTCCTGACAGTCCAGTTTCATGTAAAGGAGCAATCTGAAATCACTTTATTTGATTTATTCTTTTCCTTCCTGTCTTCTTAGACTAGTTGAAAATTTCCTTTTTTGTATCATTCTGTCAATGAAAAGGAAGAAAAGCTGGGTGGTGTGGGGAGTTGTGTGTCTCCCATTATCATACGGTAGTGAAAAAGGAAGATAAAAAAGCTGACCACTGAGTCATGAAAAGAAGTTAATGTTGAAAAGATGGTAGTGATGGAAAATAGGAGGATTGTAACTGTGATCCCTCTGTCTGTGGATATTTTCTTTCAAACAGGCTGTGACAAATACTTGCAGTATCTAAGGACAAATCAAAAATACTTCCAAGTATTTGTTTTATTCTCGTTGCATATGAAGAATTGTTCAGTAAACCCTAACTTTCTTAATCTTATTTGCCACTCCACATTATTAAGACAACGCAGACATAATGGGGCATTATAAGGATCTTCCAGTACCTTTCTGTTACTAGCTTTTGTTACAGTAAATGCATATGTGCATCTTCGGCTTTTATTTTAGGTATAGAAATGATTTGAACGTTGTATCGGGCCCCTCTTCTGATGTTTTCATTTGGTTCCTGTTTAGGTAGATTTCTGCTCCTAATCAAAATTTTATTTTAGCAAGTGCTAACAAACAATTGGGACACAAATAGATGGAGGCTTTGACTACCTTCTCTATGAATTTACTGTGTTTGCATATTAGTAAATGTTATGTTAAAATACACAGAAACCAAGCTCTGACACTGCTCCAAAGTAAGAGCAGAGCAAAATGCTATATAAAACTTTAAAACACTTTCATAAAGGATGGCTTTTTAGTGTGAGTGGGCTGACACTTTCCTATTAATTTATTTTTTTTAATCTGATTTGTTAAATAAGGTTGAATGTTGCTGCAGGATGAATTACTCTGGGTATCATCTCAAGAAGTGATCTCTGCAGAGACAGGCCCCAGAATATTGCCCGTTTTTTGTAATTAGCTCTGGTTATTACAACCGAGTCGCTCAGAAGAGAGCACACAACAAATATCCACAGTATTCAGAAAGTGCATGAAGTCTAATTTTTTATCTTTTTTTGGGGGGGAGTACTTTTTAATAATTGGGTGGTGAGTTTTATGTTTTTGGGGAAAGGAAGGTGGAAAAAAACCTTCACACCATGCTTTAAAGCTTCATTAACAAAGAACTTTACTCAAGGAGGAGATGTTAATAAGTAATGGAACAAAGGCTCTGTTATAGAGATTAAATGTGCATGTGTCTAAGTACAAAGTTCATGTTGCAAAGTGCAGCTGTTTCTCTGCTCACAGCTCGGTAGCAGACCCAGAGCCCCGGGTTCAAAGTCTGCCTTCTTTCCCGTCACAGAGCTGACCGGGGCAGGGTCCGGTTGAAGTTCAGAGTTCAGTGTCTGAAGGCTTGCCGGCTCTGTCTGCCCGGCTGTCTGACGCATTCGGTAGAAGCAATAGTTGGCTTAAGATTATAAGTACAGACAAGAAAAACTTCCCGTTCTTTTTTCTGATGTGTCAGATTTCATTAAAGAAAGAACGTTTTGGAAGGAGTTGTTAAACAGTTTAAAAATAATGTACTGTATTATTATACAGCAACCTAACCAAACCCCACTAAGGGAGCAGGCTGGTAAAATGATGTATGTGGGAAATAGTGCCTGTTTGTGTTCTCCTTCCTCCTGAGATTTATTTCAGTGACAAAAAAATGAAGTAAAAGAACTAATTCTCTATATAGAAAGAGATAAAACTGAGCTTTTTTTTTCTTCTTTTTTTTTTCAGAAAAAAAAAAAGGCTAGTCCACGTGTTTCCTTTTTGTGACACAATAATGGTGTCCCACACTGTGGGGGTCAAGAGAGCTTAATACGTCTGGATATCCTGCTTTCAAATCCTCCTTTTTCTCATCCTTCAAAGACTTTTTACGAAGCTAACCCCAACTTTCTTATTCAGAAAGACTGCAGACCCCACCTGTGCAGCTTTTTTGATTAGCTGTGGTCATATCAAAGGCTGCTGTACCCAAGCACAGACCTTGAGTGAGAATAGAGATTGATGGCTGAGAGCAAAGGCAGGTACAAACACTCTTGGAGGAATTTATATTTCAGGACGTATTGTAGTTGTATTACAGATAGAGAAAAGTTTCTTATCTGTTGCCACATCCTTTCCCGAGGAAAGGATGGTAAACCATGGGTGGTAAACCAAGCCGTCAGTGCTCGGTGCTCACAGCACGCTGCTGGTCTGAGAAGAATGATGTCATCTCACCTCACTGAAAGGACCATGGATGTTCGGAAAACTTCCTCAGGTATCAGAGGTCTGCCTCATTTGTATCACAGTTTCTATTTCTCTGCATTCAGTAAATTTCATCACTGAGATCCACAATTAAAAACAGAATGCAGGGAAGGACTATAGTACCCAAAAACATGAGTTCTGGACCACAAAATCTATGCATGTAGATATGATGATTTTTTTTCTTTCTGCAATCATTCATGAGTCCATCAAACACCAGAGGAACCTTCTTCTGATGAGTTAGTCTTATGCTTTGGTTAATAACCGAGGTCTATCCTTTCACTTCTGAGCAATGTACTCAAGAAGCTAACGGAGCCAAAAAAAAAACCAACCAAACAAAAAACAACCCACCAACACACAAAAAAAACCCAAACAGTCCAACACAAAACCAACAAAAAAAGGCAGCCAAGGTCCAAAATACTGTGTTATAATGGCTGAGCCCTACCTGGGAGGATCTGAGGAAGGAGAAATAACAGGGAATGCACCTCTGATGTTCCATTTCCTGTGGAAATTCATGAGAATTTTTTTTTTCTGTTGTTCTTTGCTGTCTCCATGCAATTGCTGTAGTAAACAGATCAAGTCAATGAGGCTAGTAGCAAATAGTGACACTGGCAGTGAATATCCATAATTATTTAATTTGGTCTGCACTGATGCAAATCCCTGACATAGCAGCATGTGTGAGTAACAGTTTCTGCTGCTTCTGCTGCTGACGTTCTACCTAAGGCTTTGGCATCTCTGCTAGGCTGATTATACCTGGCCTCGAAATCTTTGTTTCCAAAGTAACTCTGAGTAGTGCCACTACTGTTCCCATCACTGTAAGCTACTGAAAACATACAAAAGGTGAGGAGAAGATGATGAAATTAACAGGTATAAAACATGTACATTGCTTACTGCACTGACAGAAGTCCTTCAGATGATAGGATGATACCTCTGCTGAGTGTTAACTACAGATCTGAGCTCAGAACTCCCTCATCCAAAAAGATGTCCCTGTCAGACTATTACCTATTGTGTAGAGTAGCTTTCTTTCATTATTTTCTCTTGGCATTGACCACATATTATTAATAATATATTTGTAGGGGAAGGTATAATGGGATGAAGGGGAAGAATCCCTATAGTCCTGTGGTTAGTAAGGTTGCATGGGCTAGGGCAGTAGGCTGAAGTTCAGGTACATAGTCCAAATCAAGCAAAACAGGAACTTGGACCAGGTTTACAAGGTAGCAACTATTCTGGTTGTTGGCTTCTCTGAGGTAGATAGGCAAATGTTTATTTTTCTCCCTCTTGCCTTCCCCTCCCCCCATTTTCATGACAGTCTTGTGTGCCCATGTCCCCTGGCTTCAGTTACAAATACAAGAATAAACAGGAAAATTACTTGCAGGTCAATTCTTGTTTGTGTTTTCCTTTTTCTCTTTCTTTCTTTCTTTCTTCTTTTTTTTTTTTTTCTTTCCCCTTTTTTATTTCTTTGTCCTTCCTGTTTAAAATTATTTTCTTTCTCAGCAAATTTGGGAATCATCCCACCTGTTGCTTACCTGAACCAGATCCTGGAGTAGGGCTGTGCTGGTACTAGTTGGCTGCAGTTCTACTGGTATCCTATTATTTAGAGAGGTCTAATAGGTAAGTAAAAATCAGAGTTTATTCAAAGGGCTGAGGCCCTCAGAAAAGAGTACCTTTGCTATTTGTCTACCAAAAAAAAGTAGGAAAAGGATGTGTGCATGCAGATATGACTTGAAGGATTTTTTTAATCTTCAAACTAATATCTTCCCCCTAAGAATCTGTACCAATGAATTGTTTTATCCTCAGTTTACACACTCCCCAGTCCCTGTTTTTGAATCCCTTCAGGTAAGGCTATCAGAAAAGACCTCTTTCCATCTAGCTTCCCTTTTCTCAATCAGCTTCAGATGTCTTAAGAAAATACACAGGAATTTCCTTTGGCAGAAATAGTCCAAAATAGGATTGATTAGTTGTTGTTGTTGTTGTTTTATGTTTGTTTGATTTTTCTTTTGTTCTTCTCTTAATTCATAATTTCTCTTTCCTGCATGTATTCTGCATTTATTCTTGTCCACACTGCAGTGGTAGAGTAAGAGGGCTTGTCTGCAGCTGAAGTTTTACTGCTTTATTCTGCTGGCATAGTTAATGCAAACCCTCCACCACTCCTTGCTTCTTCCTATCACAGGCTTTGTTATATTAGTAAGAAGGTGCTTGTACAGATATTTACAATGATCTGTAAAGCAAATTGGCATCTACTATTTGATGTCATATTTATGCAGTAAAGCTGCACATTATGACTTCTAGTGATAGAATTCCTTATTTTAAAGGTTATATTTCAAATAAAACAAAAGTGTATACTGGATAAATAATATCAGAAGAGATCGCTGGGTAGCTCACTACTTTGTATGGTGGTAATAATGAAACTAATACACCTTAGAGTTGTGGCACACATTGATAGAAAATTAGAAGGAATGAATGAATTAAAATGAAGTAATTTTTATAGGTATACATCCATTTGCTATGCAAGGCTTTTACAAATTTCTTTAAAAGAGTTGTTCAAACAGTAATGGTTTTTTTCCTTCCAGCCAGGTGAAATTTTTCACTGACAAGAACCTCAGGTTTTTGTACTTTAGTCCCATAGCATGACCTACCCTATGTAAAATAATGATTGAAAGTCTGCTTTTATAAGAAAAAAAAAATGAGTAAAATCATCACATTTGCCTACAACCTGTTAACTATGGCATAATATTGGTGAAAAGTTCAAGGCTTTATTAAGAAAGGACGTTGTTCCTTTTGGTCTTTCTGTCTGACATGAGACTTCATATGAAAACACAGATATGTATTCCTTCTGTTTTAAGTGGAGAGTTTTTCATTATCTTGTCTGTTGTCTGGATCTAGGCTCTGGTTTGCCATAGTTAAGGATGGACCTCTGTGATTTAATGTAGAGATGCTGGTTTTAAATTGAGAGTTCAGATTGTGATAGCTTTTGGTTTACTGGGATATCAATTCTCAAAAAAATCTCAATAAACTGCCACCTAATGTGGGAGTGATTTAAATATTGAATGATATTTTAGTTGGAAAATGAACGAACGTAGAAGGATCTTCAAGAGTTAACACAGAATTTATTTCTTGCCAGCATTTCTTTTAGCATAATTCTTCCTTTCTGTAAATCACTCTCACACCCTTGGGTTGATCCTTTTTCCTGCTCTTGTTCCCCAAAGTGCTCCCTGCTTGACTATCAGTACGGACATGGAGTTTTCATCGGTGGAGAATTTTCTAACTTTTTAGTCATAACTGAAAATTTATGTGCTAAGTTCAACTAAATGAATTACATGACAAATCTGCAGGAATGCAGACGCCATCAGGGAGACAGAGAGACTGCTCGTCTGTCTTGCCAAGTATCTCAGCAATCCTAGGACAGAATAAGTTTTCTAATGTGCGGCATACGTGACAATGAGATGTGCTGACTTTTTGATATATACATGTACAAAGTTCTTATTAAAAATTTTGTTTCCGAATGAGAGTTTGATGCAGCTGGGTATATACTGTGCTTTCATATCTGTTGGAGAGGGTGAGGGAAGGGAAAACATTAGGGTATTTCAGTACATTACCAGCCGTGCTGGTGGGCGGTGTGAAGATCAAAAAGGAACGAGTGTACTCTTCACAGATTTTAAGGTGTGTGCCTGCATGTGTAGGGTATGTTCAATAATGCAACTTAAATGATCACTAATCAGCTTTTGCTTATTTACATGAATTGAATGTAGACCTTATATACTATTTTGACATATTTAATCATGTTTCAAAACTTTGTGCTATTTTTTTTATGCTGAACATATCACCATGCTTTTATTTCCTATGTTCACAAGCAAACTTGCTTCCTTGTAGGCAGATGAATTGTTTACTTTTCAGACAAAATAAGAACATACACTTTGGAAATAGATCTGATCCAGATGAAAGACTGGCAGGTACACATTACATGAACAACTGGTATTCAAATTTATTGCTACAGATAAAATTGCATTTGCTGAAACATGTATATAAAAATCTCTGAAAATGTATGAACACTTTAAAAATGTGCCTGAATTTTTTATTCATATCTCATTTAGATAGGTCATTTTTAAGTAGTAGTGAATTGTTTTGGCTTATTTGGTTTCAGTTATTATTGGCTGAAGAAGTGGAGACAAAATAAAATAATTGGTTATCTTCAGTTATTTGTTAAGATGTAACTTTTACTTTTTCCAGAAAAAGATCCTTGAATTAAATATAAGCCAATTGATTTTTCATGGATTTTGTCTGAGCCACAAGCTTTAGGTCAATGAGGCTTCGATTTCTTTTCAAAAATACCAAATCAATTTATGTGAAGGAGAGTGTAAGTTTTCATTTTAGTCTCTGCTTTCTATCTTTAATATGTTTTCTGACCAGACTCTTGTAGTCTGAAATATTAGTGATACACAGCTTGCTTACTTTGACTGGTACCACTAGTCACTCACTGGTTGTGCGTGACCACTGCAGTGAAACGAAGCTGGTGGTGGGGAGGGCACACCCGTGGAGAAGACGAAAAAACCTGGAACAGCTACTTGTGAAATTAGCCAGCTATCTTCCTTGTAATAAAAGAAAAAGACCTTAATTTCTACATTTCTTCACGTAGAAAATGTCTTCAGTGGAGTTCAGTAGGTGCCTTTGGGTCTAGCTTCTATAATGTGGTGTTGATATTTTCAGAAAACTAAACAGGTATCAACCCCTGAAACATAACCTGTATGCAAAAGAAATTTGTGTATTTAGTTTCATTCCTTCCCTTCACATGTAATAAAGGTAGTTTTCATGTAAGGAGGATAAAAACAATGTTGCAGTTTAAGCATCTTGTCTCTAATTGTCATTAGGTTTTACTTTTCTGTGTTTCTGTGCCACTTTTTTTCTATACTTTGCCACTGACTTTAGTGGCAAGGAGCGAACATAAAGAAGGTGGTTCTGAAAAACCCAACCTGTATTTCTTAAGCATCAGTGCAGTTAATCTTCCCTGGGGTGAAAAGCCATTCTGTTATTCAGGATTTTAGCCAACGCAACATGGTAAAACTCTTCTGTTGCGCTAAAAAAAAATAAAAATCAAGGGACTTTTAATGATCAAGCAGAGATGATAGGACCTTGGCATATAAAAAACCCTGATGTAGTAAATCAAAGAAGGCTGTCTTGAGTGTAGTAATATTTTTATGCTAATAAATTAGTGTCATAAGTGATTTGTCAATAAGATGTAGAATATGCTATGAAGGAAGTCAGACAATATTTTTCTTTCATGTAGAAAAATAGGGTGAGGTCATAGCAAAATCATCAACACATTTTTTTTTAAGAAAGATGTTGGTGGTCTGACCCATTGCACAATATTTGCATATTTAAATTCTTATGTGCCTAAAATATCTAAGCTAGATTTAACAGTTTAGAAGAGTTCAATGAGAACTGTTATGGTAAGGAGCCGCGCTGCCATAGTGAACGCGCCAGTCCGGGGATGTACAGCATTTCCAAAGCAGTGGCTTCAAAATTTGCATGAGCAGAGCTGTACGTGTGGTTAGGAAGAAACTCATAGCCCATTCCACCTTTCTTGTCACATAAACATACTTCACAGCTGCCATTTTCAATGAGAACTGCATGCTCAAGTAGTGGATATGGTAATGTCTGTCCACTGCTATTCCCTCACACGCATACCAAACCATGCATTTGTATCTCAGAAACACAAACTCCAAATTCTAATGCTAATGTACTGCAGACAAGAACTTTTGGCCCATGGCCATGCACAAACCAGATGTGCTGTTTAAAAGGATATGAGGCACCAGTTCCCAGGAAGCAGGGCAGGAAGGAATTTGAATCTGTGTCTATGACTATATCAGGACAAGTACTGTTTAATGTCTTCATCAGTGACATCGTGCAATCAAGTGCACCCTTGCCAAGTTTGCAGAAGACATCAAGCTGAGTGGTGTGGTTGACACACCTGAGGAATGGGATGACATCCAGAGGTTCCTAGACAAGCTGGAGAATGTGGCCCATGGACACCTGATGAGGTTCAAGAAGGCCAAGTGCACAGTCCTGCACCTGGGTCGGGGTAATCCTCGGTATCAATACAGGCTGGGGATGAAGGGATTGAGACCAGCCCTGAGAAGAAGGACTTGAGGGTGAAAAGCTGGGCATGAGCTGGCAATGTGCACTCACAGGCCCGAAAACCAGCTGTATCCGGGGCTGCATTAAAAGATGCGTGGCCAGCAGGTCAAGGGAGGTGATTCCGTCACTCTACTCCACTCTGGTGAGACCCCATCTGGAGTACCAACTCCAGCTTTGGAGTCCTTAGTACAGGAAAAGACAGAGGCCTGTTGGAGCAGATGCAGAGGAAGGCCACAACAATTAAGAGAGGGCTGGAACAGCTCTCCTGTGAAGAAAGGCTGACAGAGTTTGGGTTGCTTAGCCTGCAGAAGAGAAGGCTTAAGTTCTGGGAGGACCTTATTGTGGCCTTTCAGTACTTAAGGGGCCTATAATAAAGACAGGGGCAGACTTTTCGGCAGGACAATGGTAATGGTTTTAAAATAAAAGAGGGTAGATTTAGATTAGATAAGTATAAGGAAGAATGTTTTTACAGTGCAGTTGGTGAAATACTGGAACAGGTTTCCCAGAGAAGTGGTAGATGTTCCATACCTGGAAATATTCAAGGTCAGGTTGATGGGGCTCTTGAGCAGACTGGTCTATTTGAAGATGTGCCTGCTTTTTGCAGGGAGGGTTGCGCTAGATGACCTTTAAAGGTCCCTTCCAACCCGAGGCATTTTATGACTCCATGATGGTGCACTACAGTGTTCAGGCCAGTCCCGCATGACTCTGCTGCTGGGCAGTGAGGGGCTACTGCATCCCTCAGTCTTATCTGTACAGCCATGCAGTAGTCCATCTTAGTCATTATGCCAGCCCTCAGAAAAGCCATGCTTCAGGCAATCTGTCACCTACTGTCCTGCACACCAACCCTTCCAACTCCAGTCACAGCTAAATCCATCTTTGCTTGCTTAGTTTTTTTTCTGTAGTCTGCTCACTTGTATAACCACCTGAATCTAGAAAACAGATGAAGCAGCTACTCTTACCCCTGAATGTGGTGGAGTCTAGCACGTGAGACATGTTTTCTTTTCAATTTGCTTTTATATTCCCAATCCATTTTGTTCCACAAAGGATCCGCTGCTTTCCTTGGGGCAACTGCACTCTTAAGTACTCATAGGAGTTACTGTGTCCCTGAGTGTGCAGGGCCTTTATTTCTGCTAGTCCAAACTGTACAAGGATAGAGAGCTGCCCTCTCGTGTGCCAATAGTCCAGCAGAGTAAAGGCCTCTAACTTGGCGGGATGAAGGTATCAGTCCAAGGTAAAGAAAACCTTTTGCTGGGGAAAGCCAAGGGGCCAGGATTTATTCTTTATCTTTCATTCGATATTTTTCATGCCATTTTTCATCCTATTGCATACAATCTTCACCCACTTCTGCTTCATGTATATAAAGTTACAGGTGGATGTCCAGTCTGACCATCTGGCACCAGTCTCTGCAGTGATACTAAGCAAAAGACTTTAGGGAGGTCAAAGCTCTATCTTATCAAAACTCTAGAGATTCATACTAGTGCAACTTTTATCTGTTTGTTTTAATTGATTCCTGCGTTTAACATACTCTGAAGTTGCATGTTAGTACCCAATTTAAAAGCGGTATGTAGATGTAATGACTCTGGAACTGTCTGGATCACCATCAGCAGAAATGGTAGCTTTCTATTAATCTACCTAACTGGTATGACACTGAGAATAGAGTTTCTATCTCTCTATAACACCCAGACAGTTTACAAGGGTAGAAGGCTGGCTTATTTGACATATTTTTCATGGAAAAAAAATCCGTGGCTGCAATTGTATCAATACAACAAAACAGCCTTCCATTGGCACTCGTTTTACTACTCATTTGGATATTTTTTTCAGATATATATATAAGGTATATGAATATTAATCTTTCTTATGCTAAGAGGTCTTTAAACTTTACCCCCTCACCTTCAGTTCCTCAGTGCCTCTTTTCAAAATCACAAGCATCAAAGAAGAACATGCTTAACCCAGAATCTATTGTATGACTAATTGTAGTTGTGATGCAGAGGTGGTAATTTTTATACGCACTCACCCTCTGGAAAAGTATGCCTACTGGCTGTCTGTTGGGTTTGTGAAAAACTAGACGGAATTCTCTCTGATAGTGTCTATCAGTCAATGCAGACCATGTATTGACTAACACTGGGCTGGTAGATGGCTGTCCCATTTGTAGCATAATGAAAGCAAATACATACTGCATGTACCATTCACATAAATATACCAACTGGCTTATCTTCACATTATCCTCTGTATTGCTAATCTGGGATAAAACCTCCTCTGTAGTAGTAAATCATGTTCTCTGCAGTTTGGACCCGTTTTTAAGGGGTTCAGCCAGTGACTCAGAAGCAGCTCTCCAAGGCAAAGACCCAGTGCATTCTTTCACACATCATATTGTACAATTTCAGAACCACCTCTGCATTGTCTCCTGCAATTGTAATTTCTCACAGGTTTCTGATTTCAGCTTATGATTCCTGGGCAGATCCTTATTGCTATCTCTGGCTGCTGACCCTTGGTTTGACTTTCTGGTTCCTGATTGTTGGCCATGAACATTCGGCTCGTTTCCCAGTTCTGGACATGGGCCCTAACCTTTGGGCTGAATAGCCCATGCTCTAGTCTGTAATCCTAGAAGGCCACCAGGTCATCTGTAGTAGATTGTACTCTAATTTATTCAATAACAAAGAAAACCTAGCAGATAAGTTGGGTTTTTTTGTGGTTTTTGTTTGTTTGTTTGTTTGTTTTATGATGACTGCAGCTCCTTATTTATAACCTGGTCTTCTATTGGAATTTTGCTAGATTGTTAAATGTGGACTTCTTTCTGTTAGTTATCATATAGTGCTTAATGGCCATTCTTCCTTTGTCGAGAATATAATCATACCTCAGACAGTGGAGCAGATGAAGAGAACTCTTAGCATATATACAAATTTCAAACTGTTCATTGCTGTTCCATAGAAATGTGAAGCTTCCTTAATTTTAGAGCTTAAATCAAGACCTATTGATAAGGAGACACTTAGATTAACTTTTTTATTATATTGTACAAATATGCTTGCTAAACTCATCTCCTTCTGCCTTTTGACAAGAGGGACTGTCCTTTATTAGAGTAATTTCAGTAGAAATACATATTTATTTTTTCTGAAGCAGGCTAGCTCAAGTAAGGGACAGCTGGATGTTTGTGGAATTCAGCTAACAGTGAATTGAGACTCTCCTTTGCTTAGTATAAGAAAAGGAGATGGTGGAAGAAACAAGTTTTGTGTATTGCTTTGGTGTATTTCTTCCAAATCAATCATGTACATTAATATGATTTTACACTTTGTTAAACTAACAGTTCAAAGAAAGAAATCTGTAGAAATAAAACAAGTGACTTCTTCAACTTGTTCAATTAAAATTTGTTAGTATAAAAAGCAGAACAGTAGGGCATAGCTTTTATCTAAACAGAGATTTTTTTACTTGGTGTAAAGCTTTTTAATGGAACTTCCCATGAACTTGTGTGACATTCATCATGTGTAATGACATCCGTTTTTTGTTTTTGTGTTTTGTTTTGTTTCTCTTTTTTTTTTACATGAATTAAAAATAGAAAGTACTTCCAATACTTCTTGGTAAGTACCAAGAAGTCAGATCCCTTGATACCACAGAAGTCTTTTCTTCATTAGAGGCAGGTAGTTTCCATTATTCATATTGGGTAGCCTTTCATTTAAAGTGCCACCATTACTTAAAAAGCAAGATATTAATGAGAGATGCTACTGGAGTGCTGTCTTTTAATTTGATATTGTTAGATACAGCTGTTTTAAAAATTCAAAGAATAAAGCTTCCATTACTTTCCATCAGAGAAGATTTTTATAGGTAAGAACATCTAATTCTTTCTCAGTTTTCCTTGAAAGCAAGTTTGCTTTCTTAAATCTTCACCATTTACTTCTAGGTTAATCCTCTTGCTTTGCTTAAAGTAAGTTCTCTGATTCTTTGACATCTTTATATTGCAGTTAGTTACATATAGATATTTTTCACACTACCCTCATCCACTTAGCTGGTGAGCAGCCAAATAATACATACTTAACACTTTTAATTTTTCCTCATAAATCAATCATTGTAGCTTGAAAACCAGTTACATTTTTTTCCTTAAACCATCATTCAATATGAAGA
The DNA here is from genome assembly GCA_027560015.1 of Chloroceryle amazona. NCBI lineage: Eukaryota > Metazoa > Chordata > Aves > Coraciiformes > Cerylidae > Chloroceryle > Chloroceryle amazona. Next base: position 15,018 of record JANHFX010013788.1, on the reverse strand, counting down.
ATACATTATGCATCTCTGTGAATAATATATTAATTGTGTGGTTTAAATTCATCAACTATGTTACACAATAAACTTCATAAAATTGCTCACTTTGAATATTGTACAACTACGATTTCTGTAATAGTAGCTACAAGATGATGGCATTAAGCCAAGCACTGTCACTTGGAATTGTCACTGGTAAAGCAGAGGCCTCTTAAATGTGCAATTATGATAGAGAGAAAGTGTATTCTTTGTTACTGATTTATTCCTTTAAGTACTTTTTCAAAGGTTTTCACCTTGTTTTGCGTTGCCATGCGCTAATGGTGTAAGGCAAGATTACATCAGTGAATGGCTTTATTAATAGAAAGAAATACCACTAAAAATTTCTTTTAAAAACTAGGTTAAAACAAAATACTCTTTTTCACTGTGCTGTATTCTCTTATCAGGTTGTTAAAAAAAAAAAAAAGATAAAAATTACTTCTCTACTGATTTTGCTCTTTTGCTCCTGGCAAACACTGTTCTTTTTCTCTTGGGACGGAGATAGAGGTGGAATGAATAGCAGGATCTACAAGAAAAGAGAATACGAACCAAACCCAAAAGGTTATGTTATATGTTGATATATGATATATGTTGGTAACTATTTAAGTTAGACCACTAAACTGAGTGCCAGATTCCACAGGCTAGACTGAATGCTAATGTCTCTAATGGAGGTATTCTTGCTGTATTACAGCATGCTTAGATAAGGCAGAGAAAGAGTTGATAAAGGCATTACTTTGCTTTCAAATCCAGGAAACTGAGGTGCAAAGAGATGACACATTTTGTCCAGTTTTACAGAAGTCAGTAGGAGAATCAGGAGTCTAAGCTCTTGCCTTGCAGTTGAACTGATCTACAAGGCTGTATTTGTTGTACAATCTGGTTTTGTGCTCTTACCTTTTTAGTCTTCCCCTCATACCAATTTTTATATCTCCACAGAGAACTCCAGCATAAGAAATGTTTCTGCAGATGAACCCTGAGGTTTTATAGTAACACTGTATAATCATTATGTGGGAGGTACTCAGAGTTAAAATGGCGCAAACTACGATTAGAAGTGAATCATTTTAGCACAGAGAAGTAAGGTTCTCTATCTGCTTATTGCCACCTTTCCATCATTCACCATCAACAGCAGCCACTCCTATGGCATTACATAATGTTACATATGTTTAGCCAGATTGCCCACTTCTGCTGTGGGTAGGTGGGACACAACAAATGCACCCCTTCACCCCACTTCTGCTGTGACAGGGAAGAAAATCCTAAGGAGTCCCACCCGGGATTTTCTTATATTGTTTTTTGTGCATGGGAAACTTTGGCCTGGGCTCTGTGTCTCTGAGCATGTACGCACATGCTCATGGGCAAAGCGCAGGGAGTGATGCTGACAACCATCACCCAACCTCCCCATGGCCAGGTGCCTGCAGCCACCCAGAGCAAGGCAGTGCATGGGAGCCATTGGGTGTGCTCCCCTTTCTCTCACTGAAGCTACTAATGAAAGGATGTGTGCCAGCTCCATCCTTAGCTTGCCTCATTCCTCTCCTGTCCCATTTTAGCTCTATGAGTAAAGTGGGTGGGTTAGCACTGTCCTCCTGCCACCTGGATGTGCACACAAAAGGGTTGCATGGTCAAAACCAGTGTCTTACAGCGATCCTTACCTTTGGCTGCATAAAAATAAACTGTGGGGAAGGTACCTGTGACTTATAGCTGTGGTGTAGAAAGACACAAAAATGAAAGCCAGGCATGGAGTTAATGGATTTGGTACCCTACTACTTGAAGTAAACACAGCCACTATCTGTTTAGCACAGTGAACCTCTTATTTCACAGGTTATTTGTTTAAACTGAAGATTCCACCACTGCTTAATTGTGCTGTATGTGAAACTCCAAATCTGCTACAATTCCAGGTTTATAAAAGAGCCCTATATAGAATATAGGCCTATTAATTTTACAGTCTAATTTCTGATTAGGTTTTACAACACCTCTGACAAACTGCATGGATTTTACCCATTAAAAATGATGACAATTCAGTTCTGTCATTTTAAGTGGAATTAAACCCGGTATTGCCAAGAATGATAATACGCTATGAAAAAAAAATGAACCAACACTTATATATATATATATGAAAATATATTATATACCAGCATCATGTTATTTCTGTATAGGAAAAGTTTACTTCCCAAGACAGTGGTACTGTTACCCATTAGTGCTGTTAAGAGCCTGTGGGTCTGAGAGCTGACATCAACAGAATTTCTCCATTCAAGCTGAGCAGGTTAAGTAATAGTTTGTAGCTTAGCTGTGTAACATGTCTCTTAGTAGTTAAAAGAGACTGCTAGAGATGGCTAAGGAAAAAGTTTAAAAGTTTTAAAGTAAACTGCTTTCTATCAGAAAATAATAATTAAAAAATGTTAAAAATTAAAATCTCTACAATGTCTATGCCTTGCTTTAGTGGAAACTAAAAAAATGTTGGCTTTTTTTTCAAGAGGAAAAAAAGTCCAGCATTGAAACAGTCTGTTCTTAACTTTTTTTTTTTTAGACACAAACTTAAATAAACACCCGCAAAACAAAAAATGGAAATGGTGTAATATGAAAATTAAATTTCCATTTTCTTTAGTGTATTTTTTTTTAATTTGGGGAAGGGGCTTATTCAGATCTGAAACAAAGACAGGTTCTGAAAACAGACATAAAATGACATTCACACTTGTGACATGACTTTTCACGTGCATTTGTAGATGCAAGATATATTTTTCAGTTCCTTTTTGCTACACTAATCCTGTTGATTTCACTTGAAAATGGCATGTTTCCCACTAACTTTATTAGTGACAGGATTGGGCCTTGAGGCCATACCTCATGTCACAGCAGCAAAACTTGTTGCCAATAGACTGTCTCAAGGGAGGAGATTTCCAGTAACTGCTCCCTGAGAACTATTCTAAAAATGCATCTTTTTTCTGCCCAGCCATTGGGATAATGATATACTCCATCCCTAAAGAGAGGGGCACTGACTGAGCTGCATTGATGGCACCAGAGGTCCCTGCTGGCTTGTTCACTAAATAGAACTGGCAACTGACTCTGAAGATAAAAGTTCTTGACGTTTTTCCAAGCTGGTGGAATGGAGCTCAGTGACACTTAGAAATAAGTAGAGGAGGGAATAGTATCATCTTGAATGACAGAGGAGCTTTCATGAAAGACTTTCAGGGGGGAGATGTGGGATGTACTGTTCTAGGCTTGAATCTAGGGGATTTGTTTAGAGTCAGATAATGTGCATGTTTGCTACCACTCGTATGAAATGTAGAGGAAAACAATGGGGATAATTCCAAATTAATCCTTTATTCCCACTTAGATGGTTAAACCAAAAATATAATGATATATCTTTTCCCCATAACTGACTCCCTACAAACTGCTGATATTTTTGAAAATCTGTAAGAGGAGCATTCTCTTCTGACAAGGAAATGTACTTCATGCAAAACATTTGTCACTTGTCTTTTATTATAATTCACGGTCTTATTCTTCATTCTCTCACTTGTTTAAGCAAACAGTAATAGTATTTTTAACCTGAGACTTCAAAGGTAAAAATATTGTGAAGAGGTCCCTATTCTTTTTCATCTTATCTCTGATCTCAGCCAAAGGCTTTGAACTTCAAAGCAGCTCAAAGTTTGGGGTTAGTTCATAAGGATTAGATTACTAGAAAGAAATTCATTGAATTTCCATGTTCATACTCAAGATGGGCCAGAACAAATTCTAATATTAAAGAATAGTTGAATTTAATAACTTAAAACAATTTAAAGAAGTTTCTGCTTAATCTTTTTTTGCTCAGTACAATGAAGCTCACTCATTCCCTTGTATTGCTGTGAAAGACCCTTGACTTCTGTCAGTCAGAAGCTGCTTGAAAAAAATTCTAACCTAGGAACTATAAAGCAATTAGAAATGTAAAATAAATTCCCCAAACAAAGAATGTTGCCGTTTTAATTACAGTAGTATCACACTGTCATGTAAAAGGTTAACACTTAAAAAATGAATTTTGTACCCTCAATCTATTACCTCTAAGCAATTCGCGTTTTGACATTAATTTTTGTAGTCTGTCATCTAAATTAAATACTTTTCAGATTTGTCAGTTTATCTGTATTCTCATTACAGCAGTCACTAGAGCCAAAGTATTTTAATCTTCAGCAAAATCCCTGTAGGACTATATTCCTAGCTACCACTTTAGCGGTTCTACAGCTGGTCTTTTTCTTAACAGCAGCACTCCTTTGTGCAGCAACTCTTGCCCTTGTAAGGTCTTTCTATAAACAAGTCAGTTTTGCAGTCTGTTCTGACATTACCTTCATTGTCAGTGGCTAGATAATCATAAATCCTCTCTTTCCCCGTTACTTACCTTCTGATTTCTGTGGAATTTCTCAGGACAGGTTCTAGTAACATTATTCTGGTACATTTAATTTCTGGTCACTTAAAAGCCAATTTCTGGGTACAAAACTGTTTAATGTTTTCTTTTTTTCTTTTTCTTTTTTTCTTTCTTTTTTTTTTTTTTTTCTGATAAGAACATGTTGGACCTCAATAACAAAACATGTTAGTCCTAAAGCTGGATCCTCAGATCAACATCACCATACTTGAGTGACCACAAGAATCAGTAATCAACTCTCCAGCAGAAATACATGCCATCAGGAAGGTCAGTAAGGTGGGCTAGCAGCTCTGCCATGTGACTGCTTCTGACCTAAGTTATGGTATGTTTTGTTCTGGTGAATTTTCACTGACTTCAGTAACACCACCCAAGAAGTGTAAGGTTCTTGTTAGAACAAGGTTGCCTGAAAAAAAACAGACTGCTGTTTTTCATTTGCCAGGGTGGGACTTTGTTTCTTTTTCATTTATTTACTAGTTATTAGCAAAGAGTCCTTAGTCCAAATTCTTACAAATTACTACAAGGGCCAAAATAAAATTAGACAGCTCCTTAATCCATGGCATCTCACAGACAAATCACAGAATCATAGAATCATTCTGTCTGGAAGAGACCTTTAAGATCATCAAGCCAAATTGTTAGCCCAGCACTGCCAGGTCACCACTAAACCATGCCCCCAAGCATCACATCTACGTGGCTTTTAATTTCATCCAGGGATTGTGGCTCCATCGCTTCCCTGGGCCACCTGTTCCAGGGCTTGGCAACCATTTTTGGGGAGAAATTTTGCCTAATGTCCAGCCTAAACCTCCTGTGGTGCAACTTGAGGCCATTTCCTCTTGTCCTATCACTTGTTACTTGGTAAAAAGAGATTCACACCTACCTTGGTACAGCCTCTTCGCAGGTAGCTGTAGAGAGTTATAAGGTCTCTCCAGAGCCTTCTTTTTTTTACAGGCTAAACAACACCAGTTCCCCCAAATGCTTCTTGTAAGACTTGTGCTCTAGACACCTCACCAGCTTTGCTGCCCTTCTTTGGACACACTCCGGCACCTCAATGTCCTTGTAGTGAGGGACCCAAAACTGAGCACAGTATTCAAGACGCAGCCTGACCACTGACATTCTGTATCCCACTGGCCACACTGTTTCTGGTACAAACCAGGATGCTGTTGGCTGCCTTGGCCACCTGGGCACACTGCTGGCTCACATTCAGCCAGCTGCTGATGAGATCCACCACGTCCTTTTCCATTGGGCAGCACCCCAGCCACTCTTTCCCAAGCCTGCAGTGTTGAATGGGGTTGTTACGACTCATGTGCTGAACACATTCACAAGCCAACACTCTTCAGAAAGCAATGGAAACTCATGCAGCTTGTGGCATGCTCAGACCATTTTCAAGCACAGCAGCCCAGATTGCCTCTGTCAGTCCTAGTCTTCTGATCAACGTAACAGAAGGGCAATTGCACATGGGAGTTTCCTTCAGAAGAAAGACAGAGTTTGCAAAGAAATAGGTGTATGGCTAGGTTTCATTTCAATATGTAGGATATAGTCATAATATACAAGCACCTGGATTCAGGAATTGAAAAGTGCTTCTCAATCTTCCAGTTGGGATACATCAGCTTTTTCTGAAAAATATATAGGATAGGAGCAAAAAACCAATATCCACTGTTCATGAAATAGCTTTAAGAACATGAATAGAGGCTACATGGGTTTACAGCTCATTTTCTCTGAAGTCAGTGAGTGATAAAGCTTCCATTAACTTAACTTAGTAGGATCATCCTCCTGACTAATAATGCCTAATAGTAAGTCAAAGTTTATGAAAAATTTGGTAGGGCAAAAGCAGTAATAGCTTAAATAGATTTTGCAGTGTATTAATAGTAGCCACCATAAGAGAACAGCAGGTATGAAATGTGCATTAGTCTGTACAATACATTGCCCTGGAAACAGAACTTGCTATACAAGATGAAAGTTGATAATCGGTCTCATCGGCGGATCAACAAGATGGGCATTAAAATAATCTAGTCCAGGGAACATAAAAGCATGAATGAGCAATAAGCAAAGCACATTCATTTCACCTAATAATAGAAAGCCTTAATCTTTTGACTGCAATACTGAAAGAAGAGCTTGCAATAAAAAACCACATAAGGTTTTTAACCAGTGAACCTAGGTTGAATTTTAAAGATAGGTTAGAAGTTCAAGTGGGTTTGGGTGGATGGCAAGAGCCACCATGAACAGCTCAGTTTTGTCTGATTTTAACTGAAGAAAATTGATGCTTGTAGAGGCTTTTATAGTCACCAGCTTGTCAATATGGTAATAGCATAGTTTGAAATTGCTGGTTTGGTTCACAAATAGATCTGTGTCTTGTCAGCACAGAAATGAAACTCAGCATCATGCCAATGAACAACCCTGCACACAAGCAGCTTCGAATTGTTGAGTAAGAACAGGGCCAAAATGTAACCATACAGAGCACGAGAAATAAATGCTCTAGCAGAAGGACACAAATTACCCTTGAAAATATAATGCAGGTAAATGTTGGATAAATATGATTTAAGCCAATTTAGAACTGTGCCAAACAGGAAGATAAAGTCCCTCAGGCATTCAAGAAGAACATTAAGATCTAGCAAAATGAGAGTAGCTGGGGAATGAGAACCTGTCTTTAGGAAAATCTTATGTCTCACTCCTGTCTTCTGAAAATTTTAAATAGTAAAAAACCCACCCAAAATAAAGAATGTGATTCCATACTCACTGAAGCCAATGGCAAACCTCAATGGCAAACCTCTTATGTGTTTTGGTGATTCTGGATTATGGGATGTAAAATAAGATAGCAACTCATGGAGAGATTCTATGCTTTGTGCTGTGTATCAACAAACCTCTTTTTTCAATATAACAAACAGAATTTGTGCATGGTATTGCATGTCTTGCTTTCTTTTGGACTTCAGCAACTAAATAAGGCTTACTGCTACTATTTTTCATTTAACCACAGAAGAGATAGGAAGATAATAATGATAATTGGGCAGAACATTCTGCAAATCTGATTTTTATCAATTTTTAAGAATTTGAAGAAACATTCAGCAGGTTATTTATCTTCCGGTTTACAGATTTTCTTTCTACAGGAAATATTCTGACATGATAGGGAAATGTTGATAAAAATGTTGACTGATCTCAGTGAAGAGATAGGGGAAAGGAGTGTAAACTTCTAAGTAAGAGAACATCTGTGCAATAAGAGGAAAAGCTGAACAACCTATTTTGCATGTTCCAGACCATGAAATCTACACAATCAAAAAAAAAAATATATATTTTTTTTTAATGTGAAGGTGGGAACTGGGAAAAAGCTGATGAGTCATAGAAAACAGAATTACATGTCTTCATGTTGTGATTTACACTGTGTTTTACTCATAAATCCAACTACAGCTTATTACTGGAATCACAGTAGATCTCTGATACAGGGAGGGAGAAAGTAAGAAATAGTGGGAGTCATAACACAGTAGATGGTTTCTGTCTTTTTCTTTTTAGAAAGGAAATGAACAAAATCTATTTACAGTTGAAGGAATAACTCTGGAAAACACATTAAACCATCTGTTTCAAAAAGCCAGGAATTCATCTGAATTGTTGCTTCATTTATTAGCTTTCTGGAAGTATCTATAAGAGCAACATCAATCAGATAACACGAGTAGAAAATGACAAGTAACTAGTACATAGAGTGGATTGGGACTGGTGAAGAAATATTTACGGATTTAATCAATCTATCCTATGTCAACCTGGCAAATTTATCTGTTTACTAATTTTTTGTTAAAGAATTTTGGATAGTGATCACCTTTCAAGAGTTTAAATCTGCTCCAGACAAACCTCATAGACACTTTTATTTTCCAAATACATTTTTTTAAGTAACCTTTTTTTGTATATTTCTGCTGGTAAACAATGCTCCCAGACAGTAAAATATTTAAGAGTTATTAGGGATACAACAGGTAACGTATTTTAGAAGATACCTGTAAGAAGTTACGTCAATCCTTACCCTTCTAATAAGAAAGTTAGCAATAGTAATAAAGAACAGATGCAACAAGAGTTTCAATACCATAAAGAAGATATTTCAGGGAATGGATAAATTTTAAATAGAGTTTGTCAGAAAAGTATGGCTCCATTTATATTTTGTATGAGATGAGAGTATTCAGATCAAACAAAATAACAAAACAAAACAAAAAAGTAGGCACAGTTTCAGGTTAGACAAAATTCAACATGAAAACATTTGAAATATTTCTTCTTCCTGCTGCTTGACCATCTGATTCCTCAGATGGGGGAGGAAGTGAGAAGCAGGAATCCCTAGGAGTACAAACTTCTCCTCCCTCTGTAAGAGAGGCTTCCAAGTTCAGGCTTCTTGGAGTATTTTATCAAGACAACAACATTAAGGTCCTGGCTTCCTAAATGAACTGTACTGTAGGCAATAATTCTGATAATATTGGAGGAATTAAAATGTTGCTTCTCAATTCAAATAAACATGAGATAAACCTTTCAAACTATTCACAAAATGTAATTTTTTTTTTCAACTCCAGCGTGTACTTTAAAGTGACTTTGGCTATTGTAATGCTGCACAATGGATGTCGTTCAAATGAAGATCATAACCCAGAGATTCTCTGTGCTAAGTCACCAAAACTCAGAATGAATTTTCCTCCCCACAGAAAATACTCTCACATATATATATATATTTCTTTTTTATTGCATATCAATATCAAGAAAAGAGAGATGCAATTATTTAAATATTACTACTGTATATATAGAAACAAGTCATAGTATCTGTTGTTTATATATGGAAGTATCCCCACATTCTTACTCCTTGATTTTCAAAGCAAGAGCAATTTTGGCAAGGCAGTTCTCTAAAATGCACACAAAAAGTGGCAAGAGAAACTTCCCAGCTTCTAGGAGGGGATGTAACTTATGTGAATGTAACTGTTGCTATCAGGTTTATGGTGAGTTGAATTACTCCTATGCCTCTACAAGCTTTATGTCACATATAAAATACTGGTACAATGATCAACAGTGTAAAAACTGGATGTGCTATATATCTAACATTTAGTGAAACTAATGTCTCCTAATAAAACCTAATAAAAAAAAGATATTAGTAGGCTAATAAAAATATGCTAAGATATATATTTGGATCAGTTATAAAAGCACAGCTAATATGATTCTTATAAAGTAATCACATAAAATACAGTCAAGCTGAAACTTATCTAAGCTTGTATTACCCAATGATTTGAGCTCCTTAATTTTTCTGATACACAATTTAAATGGATTTTGCATTAGCAAACTGTAGGTAAACAGCAGCAGTAATCACTTGTAACTACATCTGTCACATTAGGTAGGCAAGTTCCAATTTTTTTGGCGCAATTTTTAAATCCCCATAAGTGGGACCATGTTTTCTGAACAGTCACCTTTTAGGTACCTATCCAGAGAAGCCAGTTGTTTTTCAGAATTTCTTACTTGTTACTTTTCTAAAGGCTTTCATGGGTGATGCAAGAAATGTTGGGTAGTAGTCCATGTTCTTTCTTTTTCCATTATGGTTTTGTACGTTTGTGAAAATCCTTTAGTGTACGTTTTTCCAAAATAATATTTATTTTTCCTTTTCATTATAAAACAAGAAAATAATAAAGATCTTCAGTACTTCGGAATTCTTATAATATTCTGAGGCCAACTTCTTCCCTTCACCTCTTCCTCCAACTCTCACAAAAGGAAAGAAAACCACCAGCAACTTAGAAAAAGACCCACATTACAGACAAATTGAAAAGATGCTACTTTGGTGTTTAAAACACTGATATTGTATTATTTCGTTAGTGAAACATCCATTCTTCCAAGGTATGAGGACTAAGCTGGCTAAAGTAAGGCACCCATATTAGAAATTCAGTGTTTACATGCTGGTGTAGCTGAAATCAGATAAAATAAACCAAGGTTTACTTGTTTTCCTTTTATTTGTTGTTAAATAAAATGAGAAAAGAATGAAGAAATTAAACCTTTGACTTAATGTAACTCAAGTAAATATTTCAAGTTAGTGGATGGGTAGAACCATTTAGTGTATTAAAATAACCTGTATTTTATATTATGCGTTTTCCATCAAAGGTTCTCTTGTTCATAAGCTAGTATGAGTGGAGGTAAATATATTTAATAAAATTACAGGAGATACACAGTTTAGCTTAACACAGCAGTTTCATTTACTTGAGTCAGAGCACTTTAGATCATTTGTGCTGAAGAAAATTATTACAAATTTAATATGTAATTCAAATGCTCATATATTGTAAAACATTTGCCCAGTACCTGTATTATTTTGAAGGGCAAACACAAGACACTTTAGCTTCATTTTCTTAGCTGCTTCCTAATGGTGCTTTCCAGAATTTTATTCATTTTCAGTGTGGTACTGGCTGCCAGATCACCGTATGTATATTTTGTACTTACTGTTCTCTTATTTTAGAACATACTGTTTCAACAACATGGCTTGTGTCATCATGAGAACCACGACAAAGGGTTATCCAGATTTCATGATAGCCAGCCAGAAAAAATGGGGCTGTGAAACAATATTGTTACTGAGAGTAACTTCTGAATGCAGAGTGTGAGAGAGGGCAGGATGCTTCAGTCCTCATTCAATCTGTTATTGCTGACACGGGGAACATCTTTGTCAAGGAAAAGGGGAAAATACAAAGTCTGAAAGAAATATGCATGTTCTGAACGGTTTCAGCTACATGCATACAACCTTCTCAAACTCTGCATCATATTTGATCCGTGAGTAGTTAACAGTATTTTCATTGTGTTACACCAGCTCCACTGGTACTTTCTTTTGTCAGTTTGCAAGTAATGACTCCTGGCTGGTTATTTTCTAGACATGCCTTCCCACTATGAGGAATGGGATTCATTAGAACAAGGTTCTGAAGTATATTTTTCATGTTTGTGCGAGTGGGATGAAATCGCAGGAAATTCACAAGTACAGGATGTGTTCTTCTGGCTAAAACCACCAGTATTTTATACTGGTAAAACAGTAACAATTAATGTAAAGTAGTCATATCAATTTAGCATATGCCCCTTTGATTCTTTCCTGGAAGGTAGTTCAGGGGCTGAAATTAGTGTTTATTTCCTGCCACCATGTATAAGACTCAAAGTGTTAGTTCCTGTCTATGGTCAAAAATGCACACCCTGACCCCAAAAATGCATATTGGAAAGTAAGCCTCACCCTAGCTCATGCCTCAGAACAGATACAGCATGCTAGAGGCATGGCCAAAACTCACCAGATGCTGCAAGCATATGATTCCTTCATGAGAGTTTATATGGTACAGCTGTCTTTAAATGTTTTCGTAATTGAAAAGACTCTAGCATATGGTCCTTTGCTTATTACTCTTACATCAAATAGTCATGATCTGAAGTCTACTTTTAAATAATCCAGGAAAAAAGAGAATTTGAGGTGCTAAGGGTGTATTTTCTCAGGTGACCTGCTTCAAAGTACTTGTGAAAATATAAGTAAACTGTGTAATAAAAAAAAAAGAGCAGAAACCAATTCCAGTAGGGAATTATATGAGTTCTGTATGCATAAAAATACCCTTATAATTTTAAATGTAGGTAGATAAAAAAACAAACGGTAGCTACTCTTGATATCTTTCAGTTATGTAACAAGTGAATTACTCATCCCTTTATATGCTATTATGCAATTCAACTCCATGTCCAACAGTTGCAGACTTGCTGCTGTCATGAACAAAACAGGATGTGCTTTATGGTATACTCTGCAGAAACCCCTCGCCCTGCGCCAGTTTTTCCTCGGATGATGCTCGTAGAGGTCCCATTGATTTCAGTTAGTCCTAGATAGTACTCCTGAAGAAAGGCAGACTTTTCTACCTTACTACTTCACATTTATGGATGAACACTGTTACATGTTTATCATTTATTTAGGCAAACCTTGTCTGAAGTCAATTATTGAATAAATAAGAATCATAATGATTCTTTAAAAAAAAATTGCTGTGCCTAGATAAATTCTGGACTACTAGGTGATTTAATCCTCTGTGAAAGCACCTTCAAAATAGTGGGTAATCTGACAGATTACATATATTGAACTAGGCCGAGTCAAGGGTAGAATTTCATTATTTGTCTATGTAAGGATGACAAACTATTTTAGAGGATGATTTAGTCTGGAAATGAATTTCTGTAAAGCTAGCTAGCTTCTTGACCACATCCTAAGCCTTCCATATCATGATTGGATGCCATAAAGCAAGGCCTTAATTATTTTGATTGAAAAAGGTAGTTTCAGAGCTGTTAGTTTTTTGAGGTTGTGATAGCCTTAAAGAAAAATCAAAATAAGAGCAACTGTAGCACTCCCAAGCACTTCAGAGCACTTTATCCAATTTAAAAATAGGCTACCATTAGCTTAAAAATGTTTGGGAATCATGTAATAGCACTTTCATTTTCTTTCTGAAAATAGTATGTGTCTTGTACCACATGGCACAGACCTATGTGTTTTTACTTCAGCAAGATAAAGACAAAGTTTGTTTTGGAACCGTAGTTTTGTTCATCATTTTAAAATGCATTATTATAATCATCAAAGTGATCAAAAAAAGAGTTGGGGGCATGTCAACAATTTATTTAACATTTTTTTAAATGGCCAGACAGATTAATTTTGTACCTCAAGAATGCCAGAATTGCAATTATATTTTTATTTTTTACAGAAAACCTACAAGGTCAAAACTATACCTTTCTATCTTAAGATTTTTGGTTAGCAATTGTCAAGAGGGTGTGCTTGTATGTATTATCATATATTCATATAAATATAAAAAGAAGTGGTTCACTGATACTACTAAAGTCCAGTATCAACTCTCCACTAAGTGCTTGCAATTCTGGGAATGAGTTCTAATATAAACTCTCTAAATGTGTTCTTCTCTTCCAAGACTGATTCAAAGGTTTGGTTTTCTGTCATAATTGGCCTTCCATTTACAGGCATCTTATAGTGATGAATTCCCCTCGAAGGAAGAAATTGGAAAAAAAAAAGTCCCCTTTTGCAATGTCTGTAATGAAGTGAAGGTATAGACACCACCCACAGATGGTAGATAGGTACATCAGTAGATACTCATCTGTTATGCTTGGAGAGTGTGTGTTTAGGTTTGGTTGAAGACTGCACAGGAAGAACCAACAAACACACATCAGTACTTTAATACTTCTTGAGAGACTGATTTAACCATGTGCTGTAATTTTGCCTTTACTTGTACAGAGTATTTATTTTGTATATTGTTTGATTCTCATAGTTTTAAGTAAATATCAGGAAGTGGCACAATCCGGTGTGATGTGAATTTTAAGTGTTGGATATAAATGGCTACATTCGTATATTGTGTTATTTAATACAGTCTCAGTTGATTGTATCATATCGAAACTTGTGCCCTCAGGCAACTGTATGCTACCTAACAACATTAATTTTAACAAATATTCTACATGTGCATTTTTTCTGTTGCTTGTCCAAGATTCCTCATTTTGTAGATCTCCTATCTATGGAATATGTTCCCTGAGGTTAAGAATGAAAGAGGTCTCTACTACAGACACTCCTGATTGAAATAGCAGTTAAATTGCTGCAGTAATGAGAAAATTTCCTTTTCCCTAGATAATTCAGCTGCTTAGCATTGAAAAATTTTCAACATAAAGACTCTTCATGAAATAAAAAAAAAATAAAAAAATCATTTGTTTACAATCAGAATTTGCTAATAAGCATGCTATGGAAATGAAGAGCAGAACTTACTGTTTTAATGGAAGTATGATCAGGCTATATTATGAGACTTAGGCTCTTAAAAATAAGACTGTTGTATAGACCCTGTGACATGCAGTAGCTTTAGAAAATGCTGCTGCATTTCTGGAAGAAGGTGGTTAAAAACACATGATGATGAAGTTAACCTAAATCTTTCATTGGCTTAAAAAAATAGGTCAAGTAATACATTACTAGCTCTGCTGTAAGCCTGTACACAATCCGCACATTCCAAAGTGAAAGAGATTTTGCTTAATGTTCCTACCTCTACTTTCATTCATGGTATCTCTAGGTTAAAATATTGGCTTTTCACAATCGTGATTCCCTTTCGCTTCTTTAAAGTGGAAACTAGTATGTTCTTTAATGATATTAGTCTTTTACTAAATAAAATACATGAATATACCATTTATTTCACCCGATTTTTAGAACTAAAATGTTGGCTTATGCTAATGCAGATATTATCACACGATTTATAGTCGACTTGTAAACAAATTTAACTTCTAGAAGTATCATGAAGTGCTCTGCAAATCATTTGGCAAGCACCATGCAAAGCATTGAGACATTCATTAAACTCAGGCACACAGAAGATGGGGTGAAGGTTACGTGCACTTTGTAGCTTCGCCTATACAGCCAAGTTCAGCGCGTATCTCTGACTCCTCTTCTTTGATGGGAATGTAGTCTAAAGAACAACTTGACGTAATGCAATTGCTGACAGCAGAGGTTGTGGGGATACCGTACCAAAATGGAGGGCCGACTCTTCTTGGAAGCTCTGCCCAAGGCTGTTTTTTTTTGCTCCCAAACTGTATTTATTCCATAATGCAATTGGACCCATTGCCTCTAAGAAGATGCAAACCATAAAGGGCCATTAAGAACAATGCTGCTGTTGATT
>JANHFX010013787.1:43793-78099 GCA_027560015.1 Chloroceryle amazona | reverse complement strand
AATCCAGGGTGAAAACATACACGGATTTCATTTCTTGTTCCCATAGGTAGTGTTTAATAGAATTGAAGCACCCCCTTTCTCCTCACTTCCCTCAGAGAAGGCCCTCCTTTGGCTCTTTCCTCACGCCACCCCGTTTGCTGGGCACTCGCTGGCTGTACGGGTCGCCCGGAAGAGTTGGAGGTGTGTTGGGGAAAGGTAGGCAGGCAGGGCTCCTGGTGGCACGGCTTTCCCCGAGGGAAAGGGAGACTCCTGCGCCGTGAGTCACCTGGCCCCCGTGACAGAAGCGGCTGAAGGAATGTCACAACCTGTGTGCCTGCTCCTCCCTTCATGCGGAGGCGTCCCGGGGTGGTAGTGCAGGTACTGAGGCTTCCTGTGAGAATCAGTACGGTGAGGTGGATCCCACCGAAGATGACTTCCTTCTGAAAGAGCCTGAGACTGAGGACAGGTGGTTGTCACCGTTTCCTTCCCAGCTACAGGCAGGGGAGGATGTTTGCTGCCTCACCCCAGCACCGTGCCCAGCCCAGTGCAGCACCCAGTGCTGGGAGTCGTGATGTGATGCAGCTGCAGAAGTAACCCCTGAAGACCATGAAAAACCAACAGCAAAGAATGTGCCGTGTCATTCTGTTTTCAGGGGGCAGAAGGATGTGAGACCATGAGAGCTAGGAAAGGAGGGTGAAAGAGAAGCAAGGGGAAGGGAGAAGAGTGGAAATTTCACAGAGGGGTGAGAAAGGTGCACTTGAGGACAAAGTGTGGTGCAGATGTACAAAAGTAATTGGTGAAGCAGGAAAAGAAAGGAGGGCAGGGTGGATCAGCATGGATCCTGTCCCCAGCTAGCCCTGTGCTGTAATCCTGCCTCATCTGTTGATGGATTAGAGGGAGGAATAAATAGGTAAGATGTGGAGCAGATTGCCGAAAGAGGCTATGGAGTCTCACAAGATATTTTGAAGGAAAGATTGGACACGCACCTGTCAGGGCTTAATGAGTCTTGGGGCTCATCTTGATCACCTTCTTTTATCTGTGTTTCTGAGATTCCATGAAATCCCATCCTAATAAAAATGATTTGATATGTTTGATAAGGCATATGTAGAATTTCCATCCTTGGAAATTTTCAAAACTCAACTGAAAAAAAGTGTTCAGTAACCTGATGGCAGTCAGCTCTGCTTTGAGCAGGTGACCTGCAGAGTTCCTTGCCCGCCTGAACTGTTCTATATTCCTCAGTTTACCAAAATGTGCTAGATTTATTATGAGCAGGTATGTAGACAGGTAGCACATTTTTACTTTTAACCTCCTCACTGCCTTCTGGAGCTGAAGAACTTGACACTCGGGATAAGTGAACTCATTTACCTCTTCAGTCAACGCTCCCTTCAGTGATTAAAAATGTAACACTGTCTGAAAGCAGCTGAACAATGCACTGAATTGAGTTTAGAGGTCTTCATCTTTCTTCTGACCTGAAATAACGGCCGTTAGCATCTCCTTTGCAATTACTGGCAATACCAGGCTGTGCATAAGCAGAGTATTTTGCAGGATGTTTCGGCTTGATTTGATCATTACTTTTTGTTCAAATCCTACAACTTTGGGAGGGACGGACATTGTTTAATTTTTATAATGGTCCTGTGTTGCTAAAATCTATTATTTCATGCATGAAAATGGGGTTTTCTTTCTGCAGTCTTATATATTTTTAATGGACTTTGGCCAAAGTGATTTCTTCATCAGTTTTCTGAAACTTGATGTTTCTCTCTTGAACAATATAGTACTTTTGTATTTACTCGTCTCCAAGCACTGTCTGGAAGAGGCCCTAAGTAGTGTCTTAATTTTGAAGTGTTTGGCCGCAAAATAGGAGAGAAATTTACGTAAGCAGTCATGCTAAGAAAAACCAAGGGAAGTAAGTGAAGGTAGTAGTGGTTTTCCTGTGCTTCCAGAAGCCAAGATAATGGTGATATTAATGAGGCCTCCTAAATGTTAGCTTAATACTTGGATTACTTATTAGCATTAGCTGCTATTCTGTTATTTGTCAAAACGGCAACAGAAATGCTGGTATTTTGTTGCAGTGATTTAAAATGGTGTTCTTGCATGTAAAAATTTCCAAGAATAACTTCCAAACTGCTTGAATCATTTATCGTTTTTACTACTTTTGAACAATGTGCTAATAACTGAGGCCAAGACTTGCAGATATTATTTCCCGGAGCTGTTCTATCTCAACCCATATTTAGACATCTGAAAAACTGAACCTGTAAGATTTAGAAATGTAGCTGAGATTCCAGTGTTTGAAAACCTTTTCCAGCATGCAGAAACATATTTGTTGCTTATTTCTTCAAGAAATTTCTTTATAACTTTATTTAGTCTTGGCTTGAGATTTGTTGTGATAAACATTGTGTCAAGTTTTATCATTTTTGCTTTCCCTAGATTTATTATTTGACTATCTATATACCCTGTGCATTTCATGTGCTGTCATAGCACAAAACAAGGAAGATGAGCACCTTATAGATATAGTTTTGCTTGTTTTAATGCATCATTGAAGAGAAAACATTTTAAACCAGATATTTTTGAAAGCAATATGTTTTCAATTACTGAAATAATAGCTTAGCGTGGAAAACTCTCAAAATTGTGCCACTGTCCTTGTAGAAGAGTTTGATTCAAAGTTCCTTTGTAAATTTGGGGTCTTGGTATCCATTGTATTCATTTGGACTTCTCTCCATTCTTTGGTTTTCAAGCTCTCTTTATTTGAAAACCGTACTTTGTATTATGTATCTTTTGACATGCTAAGATCTCAGACTAGTTTCCCAAATGCATTGACTGCTGGTGTTTCAAAGGTAGAAGTGATTGTAGCAGCTTAGCACATTAGCAGACTGAAAACATTGAGAGCTTCAGAATTCCTCAAGTTATGGAAGTACTCCAGTGCAATGACTAGAACAGAACTTGAGGACTAACCCCCAAATCGTGTACTATAACTTCTAGGCAGCACTAATTTCTGGCTTAGATGTTTCTTGGCTGAGATGAAATGATAGTTAATTTTAGGTCAGAGTTCTTGAAGGATGCTGGGTTTGGGTTTTTCAGGACCATTACAAGGTCTGGGCAGAGAGTTTTGCAGAGAATAAGTGCCTTAAGGAAGTACATGTGTCTTCTGCTAAAAATATAGTGGAGCAGCTTAAAACTGTCTTAAATCTTTGAAATAAATTTCCCAGATTTGTACCTGGACACTTCAGATCTGTTAATAGATTCCTGTAACAGGAGGATAGATAAAGCACTTGCTCTGTTAAAAGACTGGACACAATTACAAAAATACGGGGTAGTTTATGCCTGCCTCTAACATAAGCCAGTGAAACTAATGAATGTCATATAAGTTAGCTGTACAGATGGAAAGACGTTGCCAATTAACATCAAACAGATTGGATTTACCAAAGTTAAGACTAAGGATGGACCATGACTTTGTTAAAGAGACAGCCTTCCCCTTTCATTATTGTAATGATCTAGCAAATTCTGAAGCCCGGTGTTATTCCGAGGTATCTTTGTTTCCCATCTCAGGAGCTGTGTAAGCAGCATAATTCTTCGTTCCTGATGATTCCACTAAAACAAACCACATCTTTAGGATAACACAAGTCATTATGCTCGTTTCCCCACCTCCATTTGCTGACAAGGATGAGCTAGCAGCATGGAGAAAGTACAAGGTATCGCTGAGTGGGTGTATACTTCTCTGCCTCTTGTTGTAGATGAACACGTAGTTGTTAAGTACGATGACGTCAGTTAGCTTTGACTGTGGCCCTTTAAGAGTTGCTCAGGATAGCTGCGAGTGAATAATACTCCGTAAATTATCTCATGGAAATGGGTGCTTTTAATGCAGTCTGACATTAGAGAAGTGAGCAAGCAGTGGTGTTTGACACAGTGTTCCTAACGTGGTTTGGATTACTGTAGTCAGCAGGTAGATATTCAGGATTTTTCACATTCCTGATTATATTAGAAGGAATGTCTGTTA
This sequence comes from Chloroceryle amazona, assembly GCA_027560015.1. Lineage (NCBI taxonomy): Eukaryota > Metazoa > Chordata > Aves > Coraciiformes > Cerylidae > Chloroceryle > Chloroceryle amazona. The sequence goes on along the minus strand of JANHFX010013787.1, from coordinate 74,129 downwards.
GTTAGAGCAAAAGACTGAGAGTCAGCATTTGGCCATAGTATTTTAGCACTTCATTTCCTTGTGCCTCAGTTTACCTACTCATAATAGAAGGACTAATTTCTACGTGCTTTGAGATTCTGAGTAAACAGAACCATGCAGAGTTAAAGGTTCATATTTCCTGATTGACTTGTAATTTTTGATACCATCTATTTACAATTGTTTCTGATTTATTTCTTTATTTATTAGTATTTTCAATTAGGACTAAAACTATTTGCTTTTTTCTTTTATTGAAGACTCGGTCTTTGCTCAGTGTATTTGAAGAAGATGCAGGAACCCTCACTGAATATACAAACCAGTTGCTTCAGGCAATGCAACGTGTTTATGGTGCTCAGGTAATTTTTCATTTATGTTTCTTCTATTTGATGTGGAGTGGAAGATAAGTTGCTATTATGATGCTGTTATTTACATGAATGTTGCCAAGTGTCTGCACCTCTTGTGGCTTAAGAGGAGGTGTGGGTGCTTTCTATCTGATATCTCAGCCCTTTCATGCCTTAATGTTCAGAGAAGTCATATGCATGAAAAACATGTTACCTGCTTTGTCTGTCTCCGGATAATTAATGAAATAAAAATTATGGTATGTCCTTACCTTATGGTACAGTGGAAGGCCAGCCTTGACAAAATTGCTTGCCTAATTGTAGGCACAATACACAAATAGGTATTCAAACTGATTTTAGGCATCTAACTTAGATGCTGTGACTCACTATTTGGAAGGACCTGTCAATGTCTATTGATTGCAGGGAGAATGTACACTTTGAGTCATATTGAAGTTGAGTACTTGAAGTAGTGAAAAATGTGGGAGCAGGAGTAGAAAAAAGTAACACTTTCTAAAGTACTTACATGACCTACATGACTAAATCCCTTCAAAAGTGAAACTTGTAAGGTAAGTCATATCCAGTGCTTTGGAAAATGCTGTTGTAAATCTGAGTGATTTTCAGTGAAGTCAGGATTCCCACGTGCATAAAACTGGATATTTCAAAAGACCTCTATCTAGGTCTTCAAAAACAGACACAAAATCTCATGGAACTTTTGCAAGTTTTTATGTAGGTTAGATTCCCCAAGTTCCTTAGAAATAGTAGCTTTTCTATTCTTAAAACAGTAAATCAGAGGACACTAAGATGAGGAGAATGAGGGTATTTTGAATTTACTGGATTTTACTGAGTCCCTGATTCTTATATTATCAGGAATCATTTCAGCTATAAAACTGCAAGCCTCTGTCCATTTGATGGGATTGCTCTTCTGGGTGGCTGACCTGGGAGAGACATCTGCTTAGGATCTGTATACCTACACGTCTAATATCCAGCTTTGGAGAGCATCAGAGTCCTCAGTTAGAGGCTTACAGCAGAGGTTAGATACTTAGAAAAAATACAGCGGACAGCGGCTGGAGAGGGGTCATGAAGTCAGCAGCAAAAGTCAATGATGGGTGTTTTGTAGAATCACTGAGATTTAAGAGTAGCAAGAGTGTAGGCACATTAGATGGTAGAAATCTGAGACCAAAGAGAAGGAAGAATTGAAATGGATGAAAGAAGGAAATCAGAAGGCTAAATGTGGTTTATGAAGTGTCCGTCTTAAGGACTACGTGTCCCTTTCCCCTGCTGATGCCTTTTTAGGATGGCATTTTAGGAAGCAGTTACTCTGGCCTCTGATTCATGAAAAAATGCTGTGTCTGCTTTTGTTTAGCTCTTTCTTTCCACCTTGTTTTTTAGCCTTCTCAATTTATGTTGCCCCACAGTTAGGACATTTCCTCTTTCTTCTCACTGTCTCAGCGGATTTACCCATCTGTACTTCGCAGTAGTGCTGAGTCTACTTCATTTTCCCAGAACTTCTTGGCCACTTTCTCCTGAACCCTTTCTGCTTCAGTTTGATCTAAATATTCAGTCACTTGTGAATATCGGATGTGTTCCTTGAAATACCTTATAAGAATTTCATGCCTTTTTGCAATGGGAGGCACATAGGAGTTGTTTAAAGTCAAACTTTGTAAGGATCTGGAGGAGGGTACCCTACATTACCACTGACTTAGGAAAATTCAGGTTTAGTGCCCAGAGTCAGGGACTTCACCAAGGACACTGGCTCAACATTTAGTGATCTTGGTGTTACCGCTTCTGTTACTTAATTCCTTGTGAATCACTGTGTGTTGTGACTTCAGTTTTGGTTTGTGTTCTTGGTATCCAGTAGTGGCAAAAAAATGATGCTGCAGTAGTGAGAATGCATGAGGAGGTCATCTTAATTATGTAAATGGAAAAGAAATTGGAAACTTAGCGTGGATTTCTTTTGCTTCGTTTGCTTTTCCCTATATATGCTTTAAAAAACCTTGCTATTTTTGCAGGAGACCTAAACCTGGGGCAAAATTATTATTTTTATTTTTTAAAATAAAAATTAATGGAAGTATTTAATTCACCCATGTATGATAAATAATTCCCAAGGAAATGGTGGTGTTGTATGGGCTAGCTTTGATTTCTTTTTAATTTTACCAAGCTTTGCAAATATCCTTTCCAGGAGCCTTTTCTGACTATCTCAAAGCAAGACATGGTTTATGACTGAATTCTTCCTCAATTTTTTGAGAGACACATACCCTATTACAAAATATTAGGATTGCAGTTGCTGTTGAAAGAGAATTGTAATGCTGGATTGCCCACTAAACATAAGTGCACAGGTAAGGAAAATCTATGTGTAGTATTTCCTTGCTGCCTTATCACAACTAGAGAGAAAATCAACTTTCGCTGATGTGTTTTTAGGAGGCACATTGTCTGGGCCTCAACAGTGGCCTGTTAGGAAGTGCTGCCAATCCTTTCATTTTGAGGAGAGAGGTTTAGTAGAGAGAGTGTAAAAGTTGAGAGTATTGAGACACCAGTTCTGAATTTGCCTTTTTACTCTCCTGACTTAAATTTTGTCTTTGCAAAGTCATTGTCATCCCTTGCTCTAATTTCCTTATCTGAAAATGGGAATGACAGTTACTGACCTGCTTTGAAGCAATGACCGTAAAAATGCCTGGAACCACAGCCATGACAGTCAGACAAAACAGCAGTGTGTTGCACCAGTCCACAGTACTGAAAAATAGGGGTTTATGTCCCCTCAAAACAGTTACAACAGTTTAAAAAACACTAATCATGTTTTCTTCTTAACTACATTCTTGAACTTAAAATTTATGTCGTGTTTCAACCGTATTTTCTGGAGTAGTTTACTAGAAGTTTTGTGGTTTGTTTGATGAAAACTTAGATTTTCATGTAATTCACACCACTGTAGCTTGTGATCGTATAACAATAGTTGATGCTTCTGAGTGGATGATGTGCAAAGTCTCAGGGGAGTAGCAATTGCATGCTGTTAATTATCCATGTGGATATATGTTTATATATATTTGTTCCAAAACAGTGCTTTCTGTGCAGAGCAGCACTAAGTTTGTAAACTGACAGCTCAGGCTGCTCTGAACACTTGGATCAGTGTGTTTGAAAGGAATTTGAGAAAGAGAAATATTTACCCAGAGCTTTTTAAAATGCTTGGGAAAGTAGGAATATTTTGGAATTTATTATTTTGGTTGTTTGGTTGGTTGGTTTGCTTTGCTTTGCTTTTTAACTCCACATCTTTTAAGCTACAGATTTCTGCCACTTTTCAGACTTACGTGTATTCAAGCAGGACTTGGTTTTGCATGCCTGTAACTTTTCTAATGACAGTAGGATGGGTGCATTCACTGGACCACTAAGATGATGTAGGCAGACCTTTGAAATTACTTGAAGCTGCTTTTGTCCCGAGAGTGGAAGGCGGGATCTGCAGGGTGCAGTGGTGGGTTTGCTGCCCAGGCGTCTGGAACCACTTGATGTGGAGGGGCCGGAGACTCCAGGCAGCAGCTGGGTGACGTACTGCTAGCAGATTGCCTTTGGGTGCAAGGCCTTCAGTGCGTGACAAGCCCCTGGTTGCTGTGCAGAATCAGGACAATGTGCTCATGTCTTTGGGCACCCACACCAGATGTAATGGGGTGGTGAGTCTATTTTGCACATGGAATTCTTTAGTGAGAAAGAAGACTGCTTTACTACAAGGCAGGTGCAGTGTATGATGTCACGGTTAAGGAGAAGTCACAGGAGCCAAATGTATTGAGTTGTGCTCAAGGAGTGAGGTTTAGTTGATCTGGCAAACCCATGTGTGTGAATATAATGAGGCATTTTTATATTTCTTCATCAAATAAACCACATCCGTGTGAGTACATATTGTACTTCCTGCTGTAGTTCTCCCATCTGTGCTGTAGGTACCCTGAAGTGGTTAGCACATTAGTGGTCTTACAGAGGAAGTCTTCCTTAGTTTGTACTTGTAGTTCTTCCTCCTTGCAAGGAAGCAAGCCTTGATGATGTATCTGGAGGTACTGCTGTCTGATTTCTGTGAGCTTTGTGTTCATCGTTCTGGACATTGTATTACCTGAGCAATACATAATGAAGCAAGTAGGGACAGTTAAAAGCTTCATTTGCTGGTTGCATGTTGAGGCATTTGCAGTGGTGTCTGAGCAAAGGGTGGCCCAGTTCACATTCCTGACTTCCCATTGCTCTAGTAAATTATTTTCAGAGCTTTACTGTCATCTCCAGTTCTTCGTCACACTATAGAAATGGCTTAGATGGGATCTTCACTTGAAACAAAATGCCATTTAGAAACTCAGGAGGCTGTTGCATTTCTACTGAGTATTAAAAGGGATAAACAGTTAAGCAGGTTAGAGGAAAATAAGATGCAGTTTTTTGTCATTGGAAAGAGGTTTCATCTCATAATTGCTAGACAAATCTGTCTAGCAGCATTGGCAGAAGAGGAATGAAAGAAACCCATGCTGTCTTTATCAACATATTCAGAGAGAGAACAGCATGGGGATTGTGAAGTGTAATGCTGTTCAGCATCTGTGTCTCTTGAGCTTGCCTTGTGATTCCAGAGCCACATGCGCAAAGCAGCACCAGGCTCTGTGGCTCACTGCCTTCTTACATTCAGACTCTTAAGGAAACTCTTGACAATTACAGAATAGTCTTGGGTTATATGTAGCACATTACGTGGGTATCAGGACAGCCTATGTCTGCCCAGGGCTGTTTTAGGTAGTGCTTTACACTAGTGTTATTTTTCTTGTCAGATTCTTGACACCTCACATCTGCATTTTTCAACAGAGCTGCTTGTTTTGTTTCCCTGCGGATTAACTTCACTAGGTTATATCTCAGTAGATAGATGTCGAGCTCTCCGGGGCATGCATAGATTTTCATATTTATTATGTTGCATAGCTAACGCCAAGTGTTCAGAATTCTTAAAGTGGTTCTTGCTGAACCAACAAGTAACCATTGATACAGTTTTTCTTTTAATTGCTTTCATTTCATGTCTGAGGGAACAGTTGTGTTGCCTTTTCAAATTAGAAGACTTCACCCCCCCCCAAACCTTTTTAAACAGTAAAGTTTAAGTTGCAAGTGTTAAGCTGAAACTTTTGTAAACTTTCAGCTCCACATAGAGAAGCTTCAACTGAGTATTAGATAGGACAGACACTTGGAGTAAATTGCAGTTGTCAACACTGACTTTGGTGAAATACTGTATATGTTACTGTTCTGGATGCATTGTCATTTGCATCATAGACCTCTGTGCTTCCTGAGGCGTGTTCACCATATGTTGCTAACAGAGGTAAGCAGAGCATTATCACATGAGAACTGGTGTATTTACAAAGGCATAGGAGTTGCTCTTAATACTGCCTATGAAGTTGGAGTTGTCCTCATGCCTGGGGGCAAGTTAACGTTGCACAGTTTGAATACTACAAGGAGGCATAAAAGCTTGGATGCCCTGCTGATAGTAATTTTTTTTCAAGTAGATGAAGAGATTCTGCCTCTACTGAATTAGCCATCCTATTGTAGCTGCTTTTTCTGTTTTACAGTAGAATTTCGAGTAGTGTCTTCTATTTCTTGAAGGCATTCTATGATTCTTTGCTGAACCTTTCATGTTTGTGAGGACTGAATGCCATGTCGTGTATCAGCAGCAGGGTAAATCATGTTAGACTGATCTTGTAAAGTGCTGGGCAGCTCGATCACCCTGGTGAGTCTTAGCTTTCCCCCCCCTTGGGTTCATGTTTCCAAGCTATTTAATATGCAAACCTAAGCCTGTAGGACTGTAGGAAGATGACATGCACATGCAGACAGAGCAGCATAAAACTGCTGCATCAAGACCCAGTTTTTTCTGTGCTGTGTCTGACTTTGAAGGTAAATGTGTTCCCTAGTTCTCAAACGATAAGAAGGCTGCAACTGCCTCATGGATCTGCTCCTTCAACCACCTACCTGTATTTTTTTTTTTATCGTTTATGAGGCATTAAGTTTTCTGAGATGTAAGCCAAATTTTATTAAGTGTTATTCTGCATGTACAGGGTGCATGAATAAACACCTTTACCAGAATCCTGCTTGTTTACATGAAGAAGCCTTTGGCAGTTTATTGGTTACTTGCAGATTTTTTCAAATGCCAGCTTTAGCTGGAGTAGGAAAGTAGCTTTCCAGAAAGCTTCATTATATTTGGATTGGAATTTGACATGCTAGAATAGCTCTTTTTCTTTAGGAGTTAATTTATAGCTCAACTTAATCCTTTACATGCCCTCAAATACGGAATCTGTTAGATGACACTGTAGAAATATCTTGACTTGAATGTATTAGCCCTCAGAGTTTACTTTTGAAAAATACAAAAAGAGACCCTAAAGAGGCATGAGCTGCATCACAGGTAAATGGTTAACAGTGGTGTGGAGGTTTTAGTACAAGTGGGTTACAGAAAAAAAATCATACTCTCTTCTGATGATATGAACAGATTGGTAAATAAAGGTGATAATGAAGAAAGTGGAATTGACCCAGAAAAATCAAATGCATTTGCTCTGGCACTAGATTAGAAAATAACAGTTGGACATTTGCTTGCTGATTTGAAGGCAGGGTTAGGGTTAATACTGAAATAACTTGAGAATTAAACAGTGCTTTTTTAATTTGTTGGTTTTTCATTTCTGGTAGATTAATGCTAGATTCAAGACACCACTTCCATTACCTTATCTATGTGGACTGGTGTTAGTGAACTTTCCGAGAGTGTTTTTGTAGGGCTAGCAATGCCCTAGCATACGGGCCAAGCTTAAAAAAGAAAAGTCAACAGATCTGTAATCATAACCCAACGCTTGATACCTATTTGCATATGGTCCTTTCTTCTTTCCTTCTAGTATGCTTTTTGCATTAATGCTGCAGTGATGTTTTCCTTACTAAGTAAAATAATCTAATGAACAATTTGCAAGGCCCAATACTGGTTAATTTTGCCTTCATTTAGAATACTTGTATTTCTGTTCTTAAACACTGATAAATATTATAATTTATATTATAAATATTATCAATAGCTCTTCTACTCCAGAAATGCTTGATGAATTCTGAAATGTTGAAGTAACGTGGAAGAGATGTGAGCAGGACAGTTGGGATTGTGTAGGAGCTTCTGTTTTGCTGTCATATACTGAATTTCTCTCACTTCAGGGTAAAAGAAGTGGATGTTGCTGTATTCCATGAGAAAATGTCTTGGAAAGAGGTTAAAACCAGTTAAAATAATTTGCCTGGAATTAGTGGATCTGTCAATTGAAGCAATTCAAATAACTTTTAAGTCTTGAGACTGATTAGTACTGGGGGAGGGAACAGAGAAGGCTGATTAGGAAGAAATGGGAGGAGGATTAAACCAAACTTTCCCAGATGAGTGTGCTTAGCGATGCAGTATTACCACTAGGTCAGCAGAGCACTTTGCCTGCTTCCTGTTTCTCATACTTTGCGGCGGTGTTTCAATTTGTTAGCTTAATTTGATTTGTTTACAGCTGTTTGGTGTGGGTGTGTGTGTGTGTGGTTGTTTGCATTGGTTTTATTTTTTTTCCTAATGATATAATGAAAGATTTTTGTACCTCTAATGATGACAAAGGCTGGCAGAGGTTGGGAGGGAGAATGAAGGACCCAGGATTAACTCTTCCATATGGGCAGGGATTGAGTACACACGAGCAAAGCTGCCATTTGATCATACACTTGATGTGATGGTTTTAAGTTACACCCCTTTGAGACCCTCGGGGTTTATGTATTCCCCCGTTCTCCTGTCACATACTGGGCACTGCTTCTGGGCAGTGGTGATCACAAGATGCTTCTTCCATACACCTCTTTGCATTGCCCATCCTCAGACTGTTCCACACTGAGAAGTAATGATGCTCTTTGTTACTTGTTGGGTATTGGGCGAAGAGATTGAGAACCTGGTAGTCTTTAACAATGAAACTGGTAGAAGCTTTGAGGATGGCTAATAAAGCAATAGGAGTTTGTAGGAATAAGTGAACTGAAACACAAAGGGAAGAAGATGCACGTTTCTAACACTCAGTCTACTTTAAAAGATTACTCTCACCCTGACCCAACTGTACAACTGACAGATGGCATCACAGTTGCTGTGTGAGAACTTCATCCTCTTGCAGTTCTTACTCAGCTCTCTCTTGGAGGTTGTGTTTATGAAAAAGAGTCTGGACCTGAGAACCTCTGCTTCTTTTAGTAATCTTAAAATTCATCTTTGGACTTCACCCACACACTTACGAACAAGCAAACCCTGTTAATGTCATCAGTCCACATAAAAGGAGTCTCCTCCTTCCTGTCATCAAGTCATTGCTTGCTGGCTCCCACTTTGAAGGTGGCAAAGTCTCTCAGGTTTTTACAGCCTGGGGTCAGATACTTAAGGCTCATTTCTATCCTTGCCTGAGCATTTAACAGGGTTTATTAATTTCTTGTGAGGCACGACATCCTTTTCCATCCACTGGCTTGGAAAATGTTTGTGTAAAGCTTTTTTGTACTAAAAACTACACGGTCTGCATAACCAATCTGCAAATCTTACACGAATCCTTGGTATTATTATTGTATGAAAGTGTAATGCTCATTATTAATTGGTCTGAGACAAGCAACAAGACTAATCCACCACTGTGAGGTGAGAATAGTCATGGGGTGCACATGATCTGAGCTTGGACACAGATTAACCTAGTTGTGAGCCCTTGTTTGTACTTTGGAAGGTCTCTGCTTTCTGGCCACCTGTGAGTATTGCCACCATAGTGGTGTAAGTATGTCAGAATTAGCTTGTCCATCTTTTTCTGCCTATACAGCTGCTGTTATCTAGGTTGTGGCTATATCTTTTTTGCTCTTTCTGAGCACTTGAGCATACTTAAGACTGGTTAAGTGTTTGGGTCTTGCTGTCTGTATAACCCTCCTTCGTGGCGTGCCAAGGTGCTGCAGAAGCTGTAATGCAGTATGTCAGAGGTGGCATCAGGCCAAAGGAAAGGGTGTTTCAGAATCTCTGGCCCAGATAGTTAACTGTGCCATGCTCTGCATGCTCGGGACTACAAGGGAGAACAAGAGAGCACACAAGCTCTGTCCCAGTTTTAATGCTTTTCTGTACCAGCCCCAGCATAAGGAGTGCTATTAAAGCACTTCAGAGATTGCTCTCTATGGCCTTATGTATTTGGAGAAAGGAATAGATTACGTTAAGGTTTAAAATGAAATTGAATGAAAAGTATTCATTTTTCTGCACTACTGAGGAGGAGGAAGATTTGATGGGTTAAGACAGATCCCAGTTACCCCCTTCACTTTTTCTTTTTTATTCCAGTTTAAGTCATTAGGAACAAAACAGTTGTGTATTGTTAGGACTACACTGAGTCAAAATTGACATATCCAAATGCTTGTCTGTTTCGGGTTTTTTTGTGGTGTTTTTTTGTTTGTTTGTTTTTTTCCAACTATCAAGCAAAATTATACACCCTCCCTGCAAGTCTTGCTTTGTCTAAGTGCAGCTTAAGGATGTGTGTACTTTCACTGGCCAGTTGAGCCATACTATATGCTGTTTTTTCACTCCTGTATCAACTCAAAAGCACTGTAATTACATCAGTGCACTCACTGAGCATGAACGCGTTATGAAAGGCACATCTACTGTTTCTGTCTGTTGTAGATTTTGGGGAAAGATGGTGAGCTAATATGAAACGTTCTTATGCTGGTATGACAGCTTACATGTTTGAGGTGGTTCTAGTTTTGTTATTTTAGGGAGTGGGGGGGAACCCAAACCTAAATCTAAACCCCAAATTCTACCTCTGTTTGAAGCAATTAAATCAAAACTGTGTTTTGATTAGCCCTGAAGCATACATGTCATTACTGCTTCTCTATGCAGGTATTTTGGGACTGGTTGTTTAGATACAACTGCATGCTTATGTAAGTAGTTACAGATTCAGTCCAGAAGCTGCTAACGAAGTAGTAATAACAGCAGACCTAAAGACCTTTCATTATTTCTGTTAACATGTCTGTCTTTTTTTGTAGAATGAAATGTGTCTTGCCACACAACAACTTTCAAAGCAGCTCCTTGCCTATGAAAAGCAGGTAAGTTCAACATATGCCTTGGATTTCTGTTCAGCCTCAGCACTTGCAAAGAGTTTGTGTAAATAGTATGGTTTCCAGAAGTGCTTAGGACATGGGCTTTACTTGGTTTCATATAAAGGCTGTTGTAAAATTCCTTAGCATGTTCAAGGGAGTTTAACATGCTGAGAATCTTAAAAAAAAAAAAACAAAACAAAAATGGTGGTGCAAAATGTGAGTTAATAAATTTATGAAGATGCAAACCAGTTTGTACTTATTGTGTGGTTACGACTTTAAAATGAGTATAACAAGCATTAATTATATGTTGTCCAAAGTCCATTAGTTTAAATGAAGAGGAGCAGGGTAAAAGTGTATGTGTTAATGAATGTTTCCATTTATATTTCCATTTCCAATTAACTATTGCATTTAATAGGAGTGTTCATTACCTTTGTAGTAAAACGCATACAGTATTTTATACTTATTTTTACTGATTCACAGACCAAATGTGTGTTTCTATTTTCAGCATTTTGCTCTAGGTAAAGGAGACGAAGAAGTGATATCCACCCTTCATTACTTCTCAAAAGTTGTGGATGAGGTAATTTGAATTGGCAATATTTTATTTTTACGATATAAACTATTGGTGGTTGAAAAACCACTTTTGTCCTTTTGATTCTGAGCCTTTCCACTGAAGGCTAGATTCTTCCTGTGTTTTATAGAATCATTTGGTTGGAGGGGAAAGAAGTGTAATGTCACCCTTCTGCAACGGTTAGAGCTGTTTCTGTCCCTTTGTCCCACACGGTGTCCTCACTGCAAAGCTGAACTTCCTAAACAGGGGAATTAGAAAAGAGACTGAAACAGGACATTTCATCTAGGCTGAGGCCATTTTTAATTTAATTCCAGTTTTAAATGCCAATTACATTTTTAAGCTTTAAATACTGCAATTTGAGCCAAAACCTGCCAGGGATCAATGCAGGGCAGCTGTAAATTAGTGTATGTTGCAGTTTAGTTGCTGTGGGATCATGCAGGATCCAAAGATGCCTGGAGGAGGCTGCAGAAATGCCTGCTGAAGACAGGTTTGGTACTACAGCTTTGCGTGCTGAACGCTTCTACTCTCTGTAGGTTGTTACTGACTGCTGGGAGTCTTTCTAAATGCTTTTGTTAGACCTGCTGATAAAACACTTCAATATAGTCTTAGTGTCTAGATCCTTCATTATTTAATGTTGTCACACATCACTCTTTCTGTTGTAAGCAGGGCTGTGCTATCAGAAAAATGTTTTCCTTCTCCTTGGCCTACTTAAAACTTCTGTTAAGAAGACAGCAGGCTCTATTGAGGTCTGCTTTGTGGGAGAGGAGATAGGATGGTTGTGGGGCCAAAAATAGGTTAAAATTTGTAGAGCCCATGTCTAACAACATAGCAAGAGGAATCCCAAAGGTTACCTTTTTCTTAGGCTTCTCCTGCTACACATCTGCTCTCAGGGGGCACTTGAAAGGAGCATTTAGTGTCACAAGTCTGGTGCCCAGGTACAAGAGAACCATCTCAATCTAGAGATTTCAGAGCTGAGAACCTGTATTCAGTTGTCAGTCACATTTTTCCTCACAAGAAGTTGCTCCATTCCTCAGCCTCCATTTCTGTGTCTTAGCTCCCACCCTGTACTGGTTTCTCAGTTGTCTGTTCTACAGGCATTGAATTGTCCTGGTTTAGTTTTGTACTGTCCAGTGGGAAATACTGACTTCATCCTCCCCTGCATAACCCTGCTTAGAGGCCTCCAGGGTACCGTGAGCACGTGGGCAGAATATCACGTCAGTGTGTGGCACACTCCTTGTTTGTAGTATCAAGTGTTAGAGCATTGATTGTTGTCCTGCCTGATCCCATCTAATATTCTTAGTGTGCTGCTGCTGACATCGGCCGGGACTTCATCCTAAACAGTGGCACACAAGTGCCTTAAAGTACGAATTTTAGAGAAACAGTTACAAAATCAGGAATGGGAAACTGCTCTGAAGGTAAAATATTTCAATGGGACCTTTCATTTTGGTTGCCCCCTGTTGTGATTGTGTCCTGGGTAACCATTATGAATGGAAAGACATTCTAGTCATGTCAGTGGGATTATAACCCTGTGGTGTGGATACGAACAAAAAATGGTTAACAAAGGCTAATTACGGATGAAATTCTGTTGGGTTAAGTATTGGCATTAATGGTCTAGTGAACTGCTCTAATACAGTGTGTGGGAACTGAAAAGTTCTTGGATGCTTGGAAAACACTGGACAGGAAAATCCCCATTTATCTCTCATACCTTGAAAAATGTATTTTAAGCACTGAAGTATGTTGAATAGCATAATATCCTTTGTTTGTCTGCTGAGCACAAATGGCAGGTGTGCTTCTTCAACAGCTGTAGCGTGCTGGGGTTCTTAGGGCATTCCTCTGTTCTGTTTCAGCTCAATATTCTTCATTCTGAACTGGCAAAACAGCTCGCAGATACAATGGTTCTGCCAATAATACAATTTCGGGAGAAAGATCTCACAGGTAAATTTTAAGTGTTCCTTCTTGCTTATTTCATAATAAACAGTGACATAAGGTCATGTAATAATTTGTTCTTTGATGAGGCACAGAAGAGTTTCTGGTGGTGTTATTATTTTCTGCTAGAGAATGTCACTGACAGGTGCATGCTTTTACTCAGGCTTAAATAGTGTGAATTCCCTACATAACATTTTATGCACCATATGGTGCAAGATTGAAAATACACAGCTTTGTTATTTGTCGGGTTGCTCTGCTTTTATGCTGGTGTAGTTGTACTGAAGCCACTGGTGTTATAATGCCCTAAAGAAGGAGAATTTAGCAGTGAATCTGGATTGCAAACAGTATTTATCCCACTTCAGAAGTTCGGGTTTGTTTGTAAAGCACAAGCAGGAAAGCTTTTTTACCTTCTGAATTAAAAAAATCTTGTAACAGATCAGTCCACTCTGTAAGTCCTCACCATCCAAGGGTAGATTCAAGTAACCTGATTGCACAGAAATTCATTACTTAAACAGCAGAGCAATAATGCAAACATATGGTGTAATTTCAAATGAAGTTCATAATCAAGGTCAAGGACACCCTAACTCGTGCAATAGTGTGGCTTCACTGATACAGTGATTTTGCTCTCATCTTTATGGATTCTGCCCCTCAGTTCATAAAAGAAGACATAAAAAGAAATGCAAGTGAAGCCTCCAAGCAAAGCCTCATCTGCTTCATGACAAAAAAACAAAAATTTCGTCAGCTTCCCAGGGTGTCAAAATCTTTTCTGTTCCATCCAGCTATCCCAACCTCCGTTTTTCTCTGATAGTCTGTAGAACAGCATTTTTAGTAGAGACCTGGCTGTATGGAAATTTCATCATAGGATTAAATGAGGCAGATTAACTGTGTTCTTGTTTTTATTTTTGATCTTGTTATGCATATGTAGTTAATGTGGTAGAAACCTCTACATACCAGTTAGTCACCCCAGGAAGAATTTTTGCTGTTCTGCCTTAGTCGTGAGGAAGTGTTCTGGGGTGAGGAGGGTGTCGTGAAGCTGATTAATGTGCAGGTCTTTGCAAATAATCAGAGGCCATGGTCCCATCGTACAATTTCCCCTTACTCTTTTCACAGTTGCTTGATGTCTGTTCTTTTGAATGTGCTTTCTCTGTAGCTTTTTGAGAAGGGTTTTCCCAGTTGCAGCGTACATTGGTATGGACACTTAAAGTAGCTTGTGCCCAACACTCGTGCAAGTGGAGGTGCCTGTTTACTTTCTCTTCTTTCCACCTGCATCGGGACCTCAGGCCAGAGTTTGTTATGTAAGCATTGTAGGCAGCAGTCAGATGTGTTCGGTATATATTTCTTTTCACAGAGAAACTTAGTAAAAAACACCCCACATTGATGAATATTCATGTACAGGAAAGGGACTTGACAGTAATATGTCTCTGGGACTTGATTTCTTGGTACCACATCAGCATTGCCAGGAAGTTGTTCGGAGCTGCTGATCTTTTATGACAGTGGTGGGCCTTTTGTTATAACAAGTACACTTAAATGGTGCTTCTCTGGGTAAATTGCCCCAGCAGATAAGAAGTCTTTTTCATTGCAATAACTTGCTCAATAAGGAAAACTCGCTCTACTCAAACAAAGTGCCTTTATAGCTAATTTTACTTTGAATATTTGATTTCTTTTTTCCAGAAGTAAGCACGTTGAAGGATCTTTTTGGCCTTGCTAGCAATGGTACGTTTCCCTGGTTTGTTTGTTTCTACTGGTGTGCCCCTGTTATATCACAGAAGACATTTTTAATCTACATACACACGCACACAGCACATTTCTAAAAAAAATAATATTCCTTGTCTACAGAACATGACGTGTCCATGGCAAAGTATAGCAGGTTACCGAAAAGGAAAGAAAATGAAAAGGTAATGAACATGAAGGGGAAAGGAAAAGTTTTCATCAGCTGTCCTGTCTGCATTGTTGTTGACTTAAGAACTTTAGATAGTTCATCAGTTAAATTCACATTAGCTCAAGAGTACTTGTGATTTCATTTCCAAGCAGACACAAAGCTTTGAAGCATCAATTCCGCAGTTATACCTGTTTTCTCCAAATTAGACAAGTGATCAAGCATTGTGTTGGACTAGAGCCCTTGAGATACAGGGGACCTCTTCAGCCAGAGGACATCCAAACGCCTATAAATAGATTTGTGTAGGCCTAGTGTTGTACAGCTGATGCGATGATGCTGTATCACTGGGTGCAATTCATTGTGAACTGTCACGAAGCCTTGTGTCTGCTGTTTGTAAAGAATTCCATTGTTTCACATCTACCTTCCTGCTAAATTTCCCTGTCTGGATTCCACTTGCAGCACACATAAATGTGGTGGTGGGATTGTTTTACATTGCTTCTTTGCCCACTGGACCTCTGTTCCAAAAATATATCCCTCTATGCCGAAAAGCATGTGATTGGCCCTGGCCTAAGAGTGCATCAGTTCAGCAGGATGGTTCTTTAAAAGTGTAAGAGTAAAGTAAAGAACAGAATGGGATACAGTATATTGTAAATTATTTATCTCTGAATTCTACGCTTTCAGACTTGTGGTCTGATCTCGGCTGCAAATAAATTTCTTGCATTGAGATCAAATTCAGGATTTTTGTTGTGGTAGTTCTGCAGTTTATAGTCACAGGGGTTCCCCAAATGCTGAAGTGTTTGACAGAGAAGGTCTTGAAGTACTTGCTTTGGCTTTTGGATTTGTTTTCTTAGTTACACATCCTTCCTTTTAAAGTAGAGAAGTTCTGTAATGAGAGTTGTTTAAAGATAACTAGGTAATAATCAGTAAATATATTCACATGCATAGTAACACTTTATCAATCTCTTTATCAATTTTTATTCAGCTTAAGGCAGAAGTGGCAAAAGAAGTGGCAAATGCAAGAAGAAAGCAGCATCTTTCATCTCTGCAGTATTACTGTGCCCTGAATGCTCTGCAGTACAGGAAGAGAGTGGCAATGATGGAACCTATGCTAGGATATACACGAGGACAGGTATGAAAAATAAGTGTCTTAGACATATCCCTGGGAATAGTAAAACATTGTAGCTCTGGATTTATTTATCTATTTTTTTTTTTGAGAACTGAAAAGTGATAATGGGGGCAGGGGACAAACTTCTATTCAGTTTGCCTAGATTCTAACAACTGATTTTGTTTATGGCAGATAGCTGCATGTTTAGATATTCAGGTAAGGCACCAATGAAAAAAAAAAAAAAAAAGAAAAGCGATACACTTATATACAAAATCAGCCTGAGGTTATTTTCTTCATGGCCTAAGCTATCAGTGCAGCAGCTTTTACTTCCACTGTTTACTCGGTCTGTACAAACTCTCCTATGTAGCAGTTCCCTTCCTGGCACATAATGTTCAGCATACTGATGAGGAGTGTACACGACAGGGAACAGAGCAAGCACTGGAGAACTGGGAGGACAGAACAGTAGAGCGGATTGAGCATAAGGCTGGCAAATCCTCTTTCTAGTCTTTATTCTGCCAGCAATTTGGTAGAGCATTTCTCAAGTCTGTAAAATGTGGTAGTAATACTGATAATCTGACTCACCAGGAGGATCAACAAACTCGTATATTCACAGCACTTGATTGTCATTACAACCTGTATCAAGGGTCTGTCATGTTCTGATGTTGATGAAAGAAAGCATTTGGAAAATGAGAATTGGGCTGTGAGAACAGAAAGAATGGATACAGTGCTCTGAGATCACAGTGTGGATCATCATCTCCATTGTCCTGGGTCTTTTGCAGATCATGTGCCCCATATAAAATAGGTAATAAATGAGAACTCAGTCATTTTCCCCACCATGAGAGTTCACACTGCTTCGCTGCTGCTCTACTAAGTGAAAGAATTGCATTGGTGGTTTCCTTTACTGGAAGCCAAACGGAACTTTCTTTCCCTGTATTTTATCTGGCAAAACTGCCATATCTCGGGGCTTTATGCTGGTTGGCATGGGAATGACTTGAGTAGCCAGAAGCCTATTGATAGTGATGATTAAATACTGTGAACTGCCCTTCAGCCCAAGTATATATTTTCTTTATTAATCACTCAAAACTCGTGTCTCATTTTTCACATTTCCAACACATGAGCAGGCCATAAGGATTTGTTTGGAAGAGGTAGTGGCTATTACAGGCTTTATTTGACTGAAAGCTGACATCAGCACCTAAGATAGGTGTGTCAGTCTATCCTCAGTGGAATTTAGAGCTCTTCCCTCCTAAAGGAGGCTTCTGAAATAGAGTAGGTGAAGAGAGCATGCTTTCTCTCCTCCTGTAAAGGGAGTTGGCGGTCGAGAAAGCAGTTGCAAAAATCTGAGCTACAGGTAAGAGGAATCCCACACCCCAAGGTTAGGAAAAAGAAGTGGAATCACAAGTAAAAGTGGATGAAATAGCTAATAAATGGCTTAACAGCTAAGAACTTGCTTTTACATCTCTTTCTGCATTACTTCACTGATTTAGGTGGTTTCTTGTTTTGTTTTTTAAGCTAATTGCACTCACACTAGTCATGTCCTTGTTTCACACGGTTACCAGTAGGTCCTGATGATGACCGTGTGCCCCACAGCAGATAAGCCAGGGGCAGGTCTACACTGAGTGCTCTGCTGCTGTTGAATGCCTGCTGAGCTGCACCAGCTAAGTGAATTAAGCTTCTGTCCCAAAATGTGCACTTTGGTCTTAGTATCTTTTTATAGCTCCTTCAGTAGAACAAAATCCATGGTAAACCTCTGGCTAATATAACTGATTACCCTGGAGGCTTCTTGGTAGCGCTGCTACATACACTTCATCACCTCCTTTATTGACTTTGCCATAGCAGTCCCAGTTTAGAGTTGGCAATCCAAGTTGGACTACTAAATCTCATGGATGATTCACGTCCCATGCCTTTTGTTATAGTGGGATTGCACGCAGTGGCTTCTGACACCACGAGACTCAGTTCTGCACAGTGCTGCTATGGGAGAAGGCTCCTTATTCACTTGTTTTAGTTGTTCAGCAAGTTCATTGGAGACATACTTGTCAGCTACCAGTAGCGCTTGTGTGTGTTAAAAGGGTGCGTGAAAGGCTGGAAAGCTGCAAAAGTGAGAAGTGACAAAAGAAAGGCAACACAGCTGGTTTAGCCATGTATTCGATCATCAGCCGTACCGGGGTCACTGTTAACACAGTTGCCTCAAGCTGTTATTTGTCTGCCAAAGCCAAGAGAACTTCCCATGTCTGTTTATTTTTTTTGTATATTTTTCAGATCAACTTTTTTAAGAAAGGAGCAGAGATGTTTTCCAAAAGAATGGACAGCTTTTTGTCATCTGTTTCAGACATGGTTCAAAGGTAACACAATGCTTTTGTTTCCTTTTGGCCTTCCATTGAATTCTGACCTATGATGCTTTAACCTTCATCGCGTGCCAGAGAGTGCCTCTCTTTATTACTCGTGATTTTCCTTCTATGCTTGGCATTGCCGCCTTGGGCAGTTTCTGTTAAAGCAGCAGGTGGAAATGAGGTGTTTTGTACATGCAAAGGAAAAAGCTGTCAGTGTGCTACGGAGAGCATTTTTACAGTATGGTCAGGAACTTTTTACTGTAAAGGGTTCACATGCTTTCTTACGTCCCCGTTTCTCGTCATCGACACAAAAGCGTGTAATTTGGGCTTGCAGTGGGTTAACAGTTAAAATAATAGACCTAAAGTGCATGCTGGATTAGAAGTATGTGTACTTGCTGACTCTTCTGTAGTAATACTGTAACAATAATCCATTTACCTCTCAAATAAGGCTTTAGGGTCTGTAGTGTTTGATTTGTACCTACACAAGGCAAACAAAGCTCCGCACCCTAGAGAATGTGTTCATTGCACCCAGCAGAGGCTGTACCAGTCCACTGAGTTCAACCTGCTTTGGCTAGGTTGTTACTTCAATAACCTGCTCTAATTTAGTACTCTTAGTTTTGTGATTACTTTTTCTTACGCTTTCCCCGCCTCCATCCTCTACTTGTAGTGAAGATTGACATTTTCTTTATGATTAAGTCCCTGTAAATGTAAACTTTACATTTCAAATGTAATCATATTAGAGAGAGCATTCATCATTTTTAAATAGCTGGAACACTATACCAAGTCCTTCACTTTGTTGCTTCATACCTTTCCTATTGGCCTGTAGCCAAATCATTGCTTAGTCTGACTCTGGTGGCATCTTAAATAACGTGTCCTTGTTAATCTGAGAACAGTGTTCTAAGTAATCACCCCATATATTAGATGTTTTCACTCGATGATTCATTACTTCCTGTACCTTTATACTCATCTGTTTATCTTTTAACACTCACTTCTGAAATAGATCCCTCTACAGTCCACACAGCTCTTGTACAGACTGGAGGACAGATTTTAAACTCCCTGGAAATAGTGCCCTTTGTTTAGTAAGGCTCGAGCCTCTTACTTGTGTTTTATAGGCACAGTGAGGATACTGCCCCTGGATCCTCACTGCAGAATAAGCCTTGTTTTCCCAAATTGGGTGGATTTGAATTCTGGAGAGCACACAGTACTAAGTGAAGAAAAAAAGTTAGGCTGCTCAGCTGTTTTGCTGAGTCTGTTTTTCACGTTTTAAGTCTGTAACCCAGTAAAGCTCAAAAGTACAGCTCAAATCCCACTAGTGCAGGAGTGTGATGTCTTTGTTGAAAACAAAACAGAAGCTTGCAAAAGTCTGAACGATACCGCGCAGCTTGACACAGGACGTGGTTTCATGACAAGATTACACAGCCACCAAAACCTGTGTTGCCCACTCCTTTCCTCCTTCGGTGCCAGGGATCGCAAGGCCCCGGTGAGTCAGATCTGCTTGCTAATCAAGCTAAAAGATTTTTATTCATCAGAGTTGTTTTCCTGGAATAACGAGCTGATGAGACCCGTTGTGCAGCACCAGAATTTCAGCCACGATGTAGTCTTGCATCTGGTTAAAGTGATTGTGAAACAGTCTTAATATTTAAAAGTATTTTCATTTATACAGTGAATATTGCTAACAGTGTAAAAACATAACAGAAGACAGATCACTAAAATATTCTCAGTAACCAACCGGTCTAATTGCCAGAAATGCATGTGACTTCAGAATTGTCAGCTCTTCCCTCCTTCCTACGTTGGAGAAAGGAGAAACACAGCTTAGGAGGAAGAATCCAGTCTCAGGAACTGTGAAGGTCCTGGGGCAGTTTTGTTGGGAGGAATTTGTGGTGCAACAAGAACGACTTCTGAAAAGATTCACTCAAGTATCACTTACATAAAAACTGACAGCACTGTGCCATTTTACTTCAAAATGACATTTAAATAATTCTTATTCTGACATTTAATGAGAGTGTTAGAAGGCACTAGCTTGCAAAATACGGTCTAATTTAATTCAGATCTGATATTACTCAGCCTTTATAACTCAGCCTCTCATATGACTTGGTGGTAAGATGCACACAGCTGGTCTCAGTTTGGCAGGGATGTAGGAGCTTAGGAAGTCTTAGCTTTCTAAAGATGTGGGAAAAGCTGGAAATAAGCTAACATGAAAGAGACTAACACTGTGATGCAAGACTCTTCATCTGGCCAGGCACATACTGCTTAGTGCTGACTTAATTGCAGCACTGTCTTTAGATGACTTCAGCAGGGTATCATGAGCTTCTACAAAAGAGTGTGAAGGAGAATGGGGGCAGAATCACACATACTTGCCTTGTACTTTTCCACGGGCTTTTTGCCACTGTCAGAGACAGTATAGTGGACTACATGGATCTTGGGTCCTGCCGAGTATGGCCTGTGTTACGTGCTTATGTTCTTCAAAAGGTTTAATCACTTAGAAAGTCATTAATAACCCATACCATCCCCAGTAAGCAATTTTCTCCCTACTTCCTGTCCAAGGTACACAACGACAAGTACTGTTATGTTCCCACCCCAAGAGTTTTCCTAGTAGCCTGGATACAGTCAAGTTTGGAAAGGCTAAATAAAGAAATCAAATATTTGCTAGTATTGTTTCTCTGAAAGTCAAAGAACAGCTGCTGCAGTGTGGACCTCAAGAGGTCATCTAGTCCCGTCTCCTGCTGAGTGCAAGGTCATTTGGAGCAGAGCGGAGCTCTGGTCCACACCATCGAGTCAAATTTTGAGCATTTCTGTTTGTCTCTTACACAGAGTACACAGCTTGTGTCCATTGTTTCTCATTGGAGCAGAGCGGATCTCTGGTCCACACCGTCCAGTCAAATTTTGAGCATTTCTGTCTGTCTCTTACACAGAGCACACAGCTTGTGTCCATTGTTTCTCATTCTGTCGCTGTGCACCTCCAAGAAGAGTCTAGCTCCATCTGCTGTATACCCTCCCACCAGGTAGCTAAGCCAGCTCTAGGATTTCCTCCCCCTTTGCCTTCAATTCATGAGGCTGAAAAAACATTCTTGCAGCTTGCTTCTTGTGTCACATGTTCTGGGCCCCCAGCCATCTCAGTGGTTCTTCACTTGACTTTGTTTGTCTTTTGTGTGCTGAGGCACCAAAGGATGTGACACTTTTTTTTTCTTTTTTTTTTTTTTCCTGTTGCCACAAGGGCATGATGCTGGCTCATGTTCAGCTTGTCCTCTAGGACCCTGAGGTCATTTGTTGAATGATGCTTTCTAGCTGGGTGCCTCCCATCCTTTTCAGTTGTGTGGGGTTATTCCGTCCCAGGCAGGAGTTTTTATTTGTCTTTGCTGAACTTCATGAGATTCCTGTCTGCCCATTTCTGCAGCACATTAAGGTCCCTCTGAACAGCAGTCCTCCACTCTGCCATTCTTCTTGGATGTCATCTGCTCCTGTGGGTTTTCCAGCTCTTATTAAGACTAAATCTGTAAGCCCATGTGTTGACCTGTGAGGAACATCACTAGTACATCATTTAGGCTTTGTCTCACTGATTACAACCCCTTAGCTCAGGAGTCCAGTCATGTTTTCTGTGCATCTTGTAGTTGACTTCTTCAGTTTGTATTTCACTAATTTGGCCATAAGGACACTGTGGGAGACCATGTGAAAGGTCTTGCTGAAGTCAAGTGAAACAGCATCTACCGCTCTTCTCCTGTCCACCAAGCTAGTCATTGCTTCACAGTAGGCAACCAGGAAGGGCAGGCATGATTCACACTTGGGAAATCTGTGCTGGTTGTTCCCAGCTGCCTCCTTGTCCTTCATGTGTTTGGAAATGGCTGGGGAATTTGCTCTAACTTTCCCAGGGACTGGAGTATGGCTGACTGGCTTGTAGTTCCCCAGACTGGCTTTCTTGCCTGTCTCAAAGACATGTGTGACACTTGCATCTTTTTGTCAGTCATTAGGAACCTTCCCTGACTGCAGTGAACTTTTGATGATGATGGTAGAGACCAGCATCACAGGGGATGTTAGCCAGCTCCCTCGGGACCTCAGTTCACAGCCAGGTAGCCAAACCTCAGGCTCACATGAGGGTGGTGCCAACAGATGGTCAAACCCCCATTTTTTACTTCCTTGTCTACAGATGCACCAAACAGTGCTTGCAGCTGACATGAACATCTAAGTCCTTTTATGTATAGTTTATCTAACAGGGTTCTGTTAATTATGTCACATTTTCAAAATGACAGGCCATTAGTTGCTTTCTGATTATGCCCTTTTCATTGAGATGTATTGATCAGAAGAGTCTGCAAGTGAAACACAGACTTCCTCAGGCTGATGGAAGCAGGGCAGGCTTATTAGTGTGACGGGACCGTCAGGCGATCTGTGGGAACCTCTGAAAAAGAGCTGTATCCCACTGACTGTGACAGCAGAGCTGTGGGAGAAAAGAAAAAGTGAAGGTATTTCACTGGCATATGATGATGACTCTGACCTCTCCACTTGCTTGTTCCAGGAAAATGGCTGCTCCGTTTTCCCCCTTTATGCCAAATGTCTTAGGGGAAGATGATGAATGCGTAGATACTCAGCAGTGCAGTACATATTTGCATAACTCTTCTGCCATGAATGATCACTCCCTTTCTGAGATCAGCTTTGCGCTCGGATACCCCTTCACAGTTCCCACTTTCAGCAGGCAGAATTTTAAGGATACATTCAGAAAGAGCTCAGTTTTGCCAGCTTGCACCAAGGATGTTTTCTGAATCATGCCGAAGTGTTAGACAGTATCATAAACAAAAACTAAAGCTAAAACAAGACTAAATGAATAAAAGATAAAACGAGGCTAAAATAATGTTTCATTATTTCTGAATTCATGGAAAACTTACGGTTGGAAATCTGCGACCAGGGGATAGGTGGTCTCATGGCAGGAATTTCTTCATGTTACACAGTTGAAGGAATTAAAGTTCTGTGAAAGCCAAGAGAGAACTCTAGGAAAGCCTGCTTTCAACTGTGCCACTATCCTGAGGCAACATCTGTAGATTTTCATCAGCGTAAATTCATACAAGCATTGCTTTTAGAAACTGTCTCTCAAAAACTAAATTTCACTGTTCACTCTCAACACTTAAGTGTTTCTCCTGTGCTTGTTTTGGTCTTGCAAAGCAATCTCGTAATTCTGTTCCTTATCTATCTATCCTGTTTGGGGAAAGGGGATAACTATGCTTGGTACAAAGTACAGAAAAAGAAAGCCTATCTGCTCTCTGAGACATTTTGGGAGTAACACCTTCAAGCTGGGCTTTCAAAATATTTAAGAGCAAGGGGAAATCTTGACTGTGCTTTTGCTGCAAGCCTGACAAAGAGTCATAGTTTCCCTAAACCATTGTTCATACCTGCAGAGCATATGCATCTTGTCTCCTTAGGCTCTGATGACATTTTCCATTAGTAGTTCCCTGTTGCATGCCTCTTTCTTCAATTCTCTTCTAACTGCACTGATTTCTCTAGTCCTTGGAGAAAGCCTTGGACTTGCATGGTATTTCCTATAAAATCTGTTCTAAAAATAAACTTCTCCTTTACTTTCCAGTATAATCTCAACTGGTATTTTTGTTCATTTTGGCCTACAGATGCTAGCTATATCCTAGTACAAATGGACTAATGAAGGCTTTGGGCTTCTTGTTGTGTTGTCTTTTTTTTTTTTTTTTTCCCCCCCCAGCATTCAGGGAGAGCTGGATGCTGAAGCTGAAAAGATGAGGTTATCACAGCAGGACTTAATTGCAGTTAATGAATCTGTTTACACCCCAGATTCTGATGTAACTTCACCTGCTATCAATAGAAATCTCATCCAGAAGGCTGGCTACCTTAACCTTAGAAAGTAAGTTTGTTTAGTTGGTGACTGGTTGCTACATTTAATTTTTTGTTTAGGTCATAAAGACTTCTCAGGTAATGATGTTGGAGGTTCATGAATCATTGTGGTAGCTGTATTCTTCAGCTCCTAAGCATCTCTCTCACTTCTGGAAATGTGTTTTAGGAACTTAAAGCAAATTAGAGGCATTTGAAACTGTTGTCCTGGAAAAAAAAAAAAAGTTAACTTTGTTTGTATTCACCCACAGGGATGATTTCCTGCATTCAAGTTGCTAAAAATAAGAAACTGATGAGCTAAAAATGAGAAACTGTTGGGGCTGGGTTCAGATTGTTCCCTGTTTTTAGGGCTAAATGAAAACATAGCATTTACAGAAATAAACAGCTATATCGTGTAGTTAATTTATGTTTTCATAAACAACCTCCTTTACATGAAGAAAAGCTGTATGGACAGTGCAAGGGCATGACTGTGAATGTATGCTGTATGTAGAGTTACCTCTGCAGATTTGCCAGATAAAATCTTCCATCAGCTTCTGCAGGACCTGTCTATATTGGTGGCACAGGGTGACCCTGTTTCTCTGATTGAATACTTCAACTGTTTGGAATTAGATTTATTTTTCAGTTTTCAGTAAGGACGAGTCTCTGCTAGGAACAGGTGCTGCTTTCCCTTCTTAACAGAGACTCATTATAAAAAAATCAGGGTTGAACATAAAATTCAGATTAGCATCAGAGTATGTTTGGAGTTTCATGTATCTTTGGAGTGATTTCTAAATAGTAATGCGTCTTTATCGCTGCATTTTCTCTTTAGTAAAACAGGTCTGGTGACCACAACTTGGGAAAGACTGTATTTCTTCACTCAAGGTGGCAACTTGATGTGTCAGCCAAGGGGAGCAGTAGCTGGAGGATTGATTCAGGACCTGGACAACTGTTCTGTTATGGCTGTAGACTGTGAAGACAGAAGATACTGCTTTCAGATCACCACTCCTACAGGCAAAGCGTATGAGACAGGTTTTATTTGAGGACAGCCAGTCACACCTACCCTTTTCAAATGCTGTTTCATGTAAAACATGCTGTGGTAGTAAACCTTTCTGCCTTTCCAGAAGGGTTTTTCCAACTTAAAAGCATGTTCCTTCCCATCCTCCCCCACAACTGCCTGAACAGCACATGCAGTATCTTTTAGCTGCAGCATATTGGTGATTTTTGTTCCTTTGATGGTTAAAGGACTCAAAGCTGACCCGGGGTCAGACAGTCCTGGTGTTCACTGTTACCACTGATACGCTATGTTTATATTCTAGGGGCATAACCCTTCAAGCAGAAAGCAAGAAAGAATATGAGGAGGTAAAAATATTTCACTAATGTTGTTATTCTTGTATAAAAGTGAGCTGGAAGAGTTCAGTTTCATTTCTCCCTTTCAGTGGATATGTGCCATCAACAACATCTCCAGACAGATCTATCTCACTGACAATCCAGAGGTGGGAGCTTGTTTCTGTCTTTCAGTCCATTCCTTCCAGCTTGATTCTCCTTTGTTCTTTATATGGTGCAATGTAAAGTGTGTGTGTAAAAGAGCTGCTCGGTCTTGTTTTCACAGGCAGCTGCTATCAAGTTAAATCAAACAGCCCTCCAAGCAGTGACTCCCATTACCAGCTTTGGGAAGAAACACGAAGTTCACCACCCCAGGTAAGATTCTCACTTGCATGGACCAGAGACTGTCTGCTCAGTCATGCTCTTTTTACAGGCAGCAGTCAGCCTGGAGGATCCCCTTTCTGAGCCCTGGCTTTACGAGCCCACGTGTTCCAGCAAATTCCTCTACTTTCAATGTTTCCAACTGAAAGCTGTAAGAGATGCCAAGTGTTGAGGGTAATGCTTATTGCTCCATGTCAGAGCTTCGAGCCTTTTTTGTGGTTGCCATTGGGATTTTGCTGTCTTCAGAAACAAACACAATGATCTTTACTTGTAAGTGCTTTGCCATAGCTGTGGAAAACTTAAGTTTCATTCTCTTTGAGAAAAAGGTGCAGGAAGAAATCTGACTCAGTACGTTACACGTCATCTCAACTATTGCATTGTCATGAGCCTGTGACCAAGGCAGGCCATAAAAAACTGTTGGGATTGCCACTGACAGCAGTAGACACAATTTTAGATAATCTTGTCACCCATCCAAAACAAAGATCGGATGTCATTGATGGGTAAAAGCTCTTTTTTTGTTGTTTTTTTCCATTTCCACTTTAGCCAGAATGTAAGGAGTATGGAAAATGACAAAAAAGTTCCCAATGAATCAGCTGGCATTCAAGACTCCACTCAACTCATTGCTCCTGGAACACCGATTCAGTTTGATATCGTACTGCCTGCCACAGAATTCCTGGACCAGAACAGAGGGGGCAGGTATGGCCAGAGACACTCATCAGTCCCTTGAAGACACTGATTTCAGGGGAGAAAATCAAGTATTGCAACACGTGTGTGTGGTGACCAGGATCTGTAATTAAGAGGTTTTGTTCTCATTTTGTAGACGTGCAAACCCATTTGGGGAAACTGAAGACAGCAGCAAAGATGAGGAGGAAGGTCAGTGCTTCATTTTTTCCAGCTAAAGTTAGTTATGATTTTAGGCTTAATTCAGGTGTCAGCTCTTACCTGACACCATGAAGCAGAGGTAACAGATCCACAGTACAGCTGAAGGTAGTTGCCTTTCAGAAGCCAGTCTTCTAAATATCACTGCCTGTGAAAACAAACACCTTTTTCCCTGAAAGTCCAAGCTCTATTCCAGATTTGGTTTATTTCAGATTTTTACAGGCAAAAAGATTTGATTTGCATTTTTTTTCTCTTTAATTCCATTTTCTTTTTTAGGCAGCTGTGACATTTTTAGGAAGGTTTTGATGGGACTGTACTATAATTGTGCTCAAATTTGAGGCTGTCTAGGAGCTATTTCTTACCCATGTGTACTCTGAAGTCCACAATCTAAACCTCACAGAAGTCCAGCATTTAGCTAGCAGCAGCAGCAACTTCTCCCCTTCCGCAAAGGGAGTTACTGCTGCCCCTTTCCCTCCTCCCAGTGACGTGTTGATACAGTTCTGACCTTCCCCTGCCAGCACAGGCAGGGCTTGGACCCAGACTGTTCTCCTCATTCCCTGTGCCAGTTACAGCTGCTGTCTGGAACCTGCAGCCCCCTCAGAAAGCTACTCGCAGAACCTACTGCTACTGTGGCCCTCCAGTACTTAAAGGGGGCCTGTAAGAAAGATGGGGACAGACTTTTTAGCAGGGCCTGTTGTGACAGGAGAAGGGGTAATGGTTTTAAATTAAAAGAGTTTAGGTTTAGACCAGTTGTAGGGAAGGCATTTTTTTACGGTGAGGGTGGTGAAACACTGGCACGGGTTGCCCAGAGATGTGGTAGGAGCCCCATGCCTGGAAACATTCAGGGTCAGGTCGGACGGGGCTCTGGGCAACCAGCTTTAGTTCAGGATGTCCCTGCGCACTGCAGGGAGCTTGGACTTGATGGCCCTTAAAGTTCTTTTCCAACTGTGTCTATCCTGCACCTCAGACTGCACGGGTGGATCTGCGTAGCTCAGCTCCAGGCGATGCTTAACAGTCTGTGGTGTTTTGTGCGGTGCAGACACAGCTGTTGTGGCCTTTGAACAGTCAGGTTGAGCAAGAGTCATCCCACCGTACCCTGCTCGCCAACAACCGTAAGGGCAGCCTGATCAGATGATGGCTTTGTCACATGATGGCTACTGGGTTGTAAATTAGGAGTCTTGTGCTTGCATTCAGTGACAGAGGAAGGATTTAATGAAAACCTCACTGGACCCAGCAGCATGGAAAGCCAGGACAACATAGAAGAGAGCAAGTAATATATAGAGTCTAAAGATAAAAGTTAATTTGATGGAAGCCAAGACTTGGTGCCCAGTCATAAATCTGTCACAGTCTGTGTGCACAGTTTATGTGCACCTGGTAACAGGATAGGCAAGTGAGTTTTACTAGATAAATAAGGCATGCGGCACCCGTTACACCTTTAAAGCAACTCTAGGGGTTTTTTTATGGATTTTGTTTGTTTGTTTCTTTTGTTTTTAATTGTTCCTGCCCCCCCTGCTGCCAGTTCAAGCACTGTTGAACATTGGGTCAGAGCGCACTGCATGGCTCAGAGGAGGACGTCACCAACCCCACAGGTTTCCAATTGGGAAATTCAACCATAAAAAATAATTTAATTGATAACTTCAGCTATTGGAAAATTGAAGTAGCAGGGTGAAGGAAGTCATACCTTTTATCTTCCAGATTCCCTCTTGCAGCAGATGTTCATAGTTCGTTTTTTGGGATCTATGGCTGTTCAGGTAGATCACACAAGCGAGGTGATTTATGAAGCTATGAGACAAGTGTTAGCTGCTCGTGCCATTCACAACATATTCCGGATGACCGAATCTCATCTCATGGTTACCAGCAAGAACTTGAGGTACTGTAAAGCCTTCAATTTGTCAACATTCTGTTCTCTTCATCCAACTGGGGATTAGGGAACTAGTTTTGAGTTTGTTTTTTTTTTAAGAAATACATCCCTTGAGGGAGCGAGGTCCCAAATTCACTTTGCTTAATCAGACTGTCTCTTTTCTTACTCTCTAGTCTAGAAACCATCCTCCTGACCACGTTGTGAGAACATCCTAACAAAACTGGGGGGAATGCAGCGGGACTATGATGCCCTGCAGAGATATAGGAAAAGATCTCGCTCGTACTCTCAGGGTTCCAAACCTGCACTTCAGAACCTCGACTTTACATGTCAAGCCCTTTCAGAGTCAGGGTCTAGAGTTGAACCTTGCCATTGACTGACTGGGAACCCCAGATAAAGCACTTCATTCTGTGCAGATGTTTCCCCCTCTGTAGAGTTGCTGTAGTGATTGTCTTACCGCTTATTATAAAGCACCTTGAAATTACGAAGGATCACTCTAAAATAATTTACTTTCTGGTTTTGTCCCTATACATAACTACAGGTTGATAGATCCTCAAACCCAAGTTACACGAACAAGTGTAAGTAACTTTTGTTTGGAATCTGGTTTTCCACCACAGCGTTGAATACTCAGTCAAAAAGTTGTGCCCTTGGCCAAGCCAAGCAAATGGTGGTTAAAAAAATAGATTCTGTATTATTCTTTTCCAGTTTGAACTTGCCACCGTGACACAGTTTGCTGCTCATCAGGATAACAGGCGACTGATTGGCTTTGTGGTCCATCAGAGTGAGACTCTGGGAGAAGAATCTATGAGCGCATATATTTTTGAGAGCAACACAGAAGGGGAAAAGGTTTGCATAACATTTAACTAGTTTTATTTTTACATAGTTTAGCATGGTGAATTAGTGTCCCCCCTCTGCATTTGAGTTGGCATTGTCATTTAGTCCCAGTTAAGGAACAAAAATCCATCCCAAACCAAAACTGAGCTTTACATGTATGTATTTTTTTCAGATTTGCTATGCCATTAGCTTGGGAAAAGAAATCATTGAGGCACAGAAGGTAAGTTTGTTTCATTCCCCAGGTCTGTGTTTTGATGCGTGATACTCTGCTTGTGGTTGCACTGTCCAGGTACCTCTGGTGCGTGTGAGAAAGAGAACTTCTATTCCCCCCGGTGACAATTTAAAACAGCCCCTCGTTAGTTTGTGCAAAAATTAACTCACTTGGACTTTGCAGTAGTTTCATTTGAGATAAAATGTGCACCCTCAATCAGAGCCGGAGCTGTAAAAATTCAGTTGTTCACATTTTAAAGGGAGCCCTGAGTAAAGTTTTCAAAATAACCGTAAACCATCCACTTGGGGTGAAGTGTAAATGAGACACTGCAGTTTGATTTTCAGAAACTCCTATTCCTTCCTCCCCTAGGGACAAAGAACAGGCAGGGTTTTTCCCCTTAAAACAAAAGGCAAGGTTACCCAGCCCCAGGTAGATACACATGTGACAATTACACATTAGTATTTGCTGTAGAATTTTTGCTGCTAAGGTTTCGTAAGAGGTCAGGGAAATGAACTTTTAGTCATTTCATAGGTGCTAGGCCGAGTGTAGTGAATTATCTGCAACAGTTACTTTCCTCCTTGTTCATCGGTATTTATATCAATGCCAGATAATGACAGCAAGTAAAGGCTCAAAGGCGTTTGTTTATCCCTCCGGTTTTACTGAGCCAAAAGGGATTGCTTATATTTCATTTAGAGGAAAGGTGGGGGGGAGGGGGGGGGGAAAGCTGCCCAACCCTGCTCATAAGTACTGGGGGACTTGTGTGCTCCTCCGAGGCTGCTGGAGCCTGCTGAACATTCCTCTGCTTCCCTGCAGGGACCAGAAGGATTA
>JANHFX010013787.1:12600-34774 GCA_027560015.1 Chloroceryle amazona | reverse complement strand
GGGAGAAGGTTAGTTAAGCTTTGGAAAACATTTGCATAGGTAAAAGTAATAAAACCCACAAAGCTGCATTCTCTCTGCTATTCTTGTCAAACTCTATTACTGCACATTCTTTCTCTTGGGGATAATTAAAGGTAAACATGCAAGTACAGGATAATTCAAATAGCCCAGGTTCCCAGAAAGCTTAAAGGTGTTAGTGTTTTAGAGCTACAGTGTGTTACTTCACTCTTTAGGAAACAGCAGAAACATGTCAATAGTCTTGTATTTATGACGTTGAACATTAGATCCAGGTAGTAATGTCTAGTGATGTGTATGTATCTTTATGCAGTAACTACTCTTAAGACATGGAAAGGACTCTGAACGTTAACAACTTCTCCAAAATCTACGACAGTTTCAGATTTAACTACAATGAAACACCTTTTGAAAACTAAAGGAGATAGTATATTCCTGAAACTGTATTTATCAGAAAAAACCCTCCAGAAATGGGAAAGAAAAAGAACAAAAGTACTTGTCATGAGCCTTTACCTTCCCTCCCTTCCATCCCTCACCATGACATACCTGTCCTCTCAGTCTTAAGTTCGTGGCTCATTGACATTCCAGTATTAGCTTCTAAAATGGGATGTTACACATTAATCTGTTTAGCTCATGTAAGCCTTCAAAACTAAATGCTTCCAAATGCCAAACTGCTGCACTCAAGCGTGCATCACCTAAACTCACGTGGGCTCTTTCTAAACAAAGCTTATTAGCAAAAGCAGATCCATTTCCAACAGAGAGGGCCCCAGCTTTATTGCATGAGAAAATGACATTAAGACAGCCTAATGTGATGAAGACGACATGTGAGAGAGCTGAAGAGCATGGCTTTAAACCCTTCATCTTCACTGTTCCAATTACTCCTTTTTCCATCTTGGCTTCTCCAAATTTGATTCAAAGAGGAGAAGTGGCTTTTAAAGTTACCTTTTGAGTGCTAGTATATCTATTTACGTAAACAAACATGGCTTGGGCCAGCTGTCAGCAAAGCCACGCTCAAAACAATCCCACTCACAGTCAGGGAGGAAAGCAGAATACGTTAGTCAACAGCCTAATACAAAATATTTAAACACAAACCTGACCAGGTACATTTTTCAAAACCCAAATACTAGTACACACACTGAAAACACTAACCAGGGGAGGAACAATGATATAGAAGTTCCGCAGGTGCATATTCTTTGGACTGCGGAATTCAGGAGCAAATACATCCACCAGCATTTTGAAGTACTCTGTTCCTTCCGCAAAGTTGCGTGTGAGGTCACCAAGGACAGAGTCCAACTGCCTGCAAAGGGCAAGCAACACGTTACCTGGTTTCCATGAGAAGTTTCTTTGCTTAGTCAGCCCTTGGGATAACAACCCTCTCTTCACTCTTTGCCTACACCCTCAATCCAGTGTTCAGATCAGTGTCCAAGATTGCATGCATCCTACCTCTACAACCACCCTGGAGCATGTTCCTTGACTGACTTTGTATTTCAAAAAAGGTCTACAAATAGAATACTTGCATCTTTTTTACCTAAAGCCCTGAATATCCTAAACAGATAGCAGACATGGGGCGAGGAAAGCCTGTTAGTCTTTACACCCTATCAAGAAACCAGGTTCTAATAGTCCCTGCATTTTCAAAATAACTGCTTCTATTTTCTCTACTTTGAAGAGGAGCAAATATTTTTTCATGAAGTCATTCAGCCTTTTAACAACACTCATGCAAGTGTAACTAACAGTGACATTTATAACTTGAAAATTACAGGTGTCTCATTGCATCCCTGCCCCAGACCTCAAAAGCACAATGTTAGGGTACCTTGCTGCTTTTTGTGTCTCTTCCGAGAGTCCTTCTTCTTTCACCAGCTCTTCGAAGTTAACGATATCTTCCAGATCAGGAACAAACCTGAAAACTTACTGTTTGTTAGGATTATGTTTATGCTCAACTGTTTTATGTTCACTGAAGTGTCTAACAATTTATAATTTCAGTATTCTGGGCTCAAACTATCTGAACTTCCATCATATCTGCTACGTCATTCTCATCTAGGCACTATTAAATTCACTTCTAAACACACACAACATCATTTGTACTTCTGCTTTTACCAGGCTACTGTCTCCTCCCTCTAGCACCTTATACTCTTGATAACTCTAAGTTTACTATTATTTGCAAGAAAGCCAACTATATTTGTACATAAAAGTCCTCGTCTTCCAATGAGCTTAAATAAACACAACCATCTATGCGGAAAGAAGTAAAGAAATCTTTCAGTCCAAGCTCCTCAAGACTTGCACTGTTTTTCCTTAGCACACCCTTGAAGTGAGTAACATCAGGAACTACTGACTTAATTAAGGACTAATGGCTTACATGTACATTCCATTAACAATTTCACAGCATTTTTCCCAAAGAATTTGTCCGTGGTTTAGTACTTGTACAGTTTAGTGATTTTACAGTTCTGGATTGAGCACTGGTTTTGATAATTCCACTTCAATGAAGGCATAAAACGAGACCTTTCAAAATTTATGGGGGATGGGTAAGAACCTCAGGAATACCAGCATGGATAGGGAACAGAGGACTGAGAAGGAGCAAACAGAAAAATGAAAGATTTGTGGAAGTACCTAATTGCACTACTACAGCAGTGAAGTCCACCAGATCTTATCATTCGTACGTAACCCATAGCATTGCCTTTAAAAAACAAGAAAATAATTCATAATTAAACACACACACTCTTCATAACTCTATAAAATCTGAACTGTAATTAAAGTTGCCATATATTTCTGACTAAGAAACTATTCTGACAGCCAAATTAAAGAAAGTTACATTGAACTCTGGTACCCAAAGTCTACGTAGAGAAATAAAACACAAATGCATCACGTAGCAAGGTTGTGTTCCCTTCCACGACAGCAGCGTGAGGGCCAAGCAGTACAAACTCTTTCACTGGGGACATTAAGCACTTGCATGTTCAGATCAGTCCTGCAGGTCTAAAGGCTGAAAATACCACTGTAGGGTCATGCATTACTCAGTTACTTCAGCTGGTCATTGGGTTGTTTTCTGAAACACATGAACTTAAGAGTACTTTTTTTTTCACTGGGAAATACTCAAGCTGGATAAAAGTCAGGATCCATTAGACAGACATTAAAGGCATCCATGCAAGCAGTAGCTGTATTTTAGATTAAGACATGCAAGGGCCATTTCTGTGTCATTAGATGAGATTATTTATTCCACATGCAATACAAGTACTTTCCATCTCACTGGAGTTAAAGCTAATTTTAGCTTCAACTAAAAGTTCAGTTTCTAGATGACTAAAATCTCTTCCATGTAGTAACATTTATAACATTGTCTTAAGTAGCATTTCATACCAATTTGACTTATGAGTTGTCTGAACTGGTCAAGGTAGCTCTGGCCATCTGGAGTTATTCCAAGTTTTCTGATGCCGCGGTTGAATTTATCTGCTCTTTCAAAAGGATACTAGAAAAATATTTTAGAGCAATTTGTAATTATCCTTAAAAGTTTTTGTTGACATGTTAAAAAAAAGCCCAAACAATACAATTCTGTTTGCAATACGTTCCTACCTTGCTTCTATGGCTTCATTTTTCTAATAAATTATACACCTGCCTGTCTATATTAGTTTGCAAAAGTCATTTGGCTAAGTCATTTCTGCAAGCTGAGAAAAGAAATTGTTACTGTGATCAAGAAAGGATTGATAAAAAAAATAAGCATTTAATATACCAAGAAGCTGGCTTTCTATTTTACTAAACACATTGTGTCTCATTTTTGAGAAATCATATTTCTAGCATGGAAAATCAGACCCTAGTCCCCAGATCTTCCCAAAATGGACTAAGTGCTACATGTTCAAATCATTTTGGATTTGAATTATCTTATTCAAAGCTGACAACTGTTTAGCACAATTTGGACCAGACTTTTAGAACCTTGAATAGTCTATGAGTCCATCAAACCATTTTCAGGTCACCAAGAGAATGATTTTAGCCAACCTCCTATTTATAGAGCAGCCAGAATGAAACAAAGCCATCCTGAATACTGACATTTGTAACACAGAATTTTAGTAGGACAAAAGCTGTCACTTTGTCTGGAAATACACATTAAAATCATAGGAATGTTATGGTTTGATGCACCTTCGGTCACATGAAAGTAACACTTCTTTTAGTCAAATTACTCTGTCTTTCAAAAAATTACTCTACCTTGTGATCATTTTGATCCTTGACTTCCCTGAAGAACCTGATGTCCTTGATAAGCCTGGATTTGATATGTTCATCATACATGAACTGGCTAAAAATATAAAACTTTTTCCTCAAAAATTGGTAAGTGAAGTTTACCTAGAAGGAAAAAAGTTAAAATCAAGAAGGTTAACAGAGTAACAAGCATAACTAGCAACCCGTTTTCAGTAGATTCCTGAGTAACTTCTGTTTATATGGAACCTGCTACTCACTTTACTTCATTTTGTTATTCTCAGCTTATCTTTTTAATTTCACTGGTTTAAACGAATAAGGAAAACACTTCTCCTGGCAGGCCCACTCTCTTCCAGGAAGGGCAGGGGGACCAAGGGACAAGTTAACTATTTCAGTTAGCTGGCCCTCCCTAAACAGCCATTAGTTTATGGTTGGAATACCTTGTGGCTGTTCTTTTGAAGCAATGCAAACATTTCAAGTTGAAAAAAGCAGACATGCTCAACTCCCTCAGTGAAGTTGGGGAATCTGCACAACCACGTGACACACCTTTACACTTCCTCAAAGTTTGGTAAAACACTTCCCCACTGGCAGCAGCACGCTTCCACCCTACACATCTGTTCTCACATTGGCACAAATAACTTTACTCACAATCAGAATTTTTTTTAAGAGGGCCAGAAGAATGGGAAAAGAAAACAGCTAAGGTGTAGAAGGAAGCTGAGCAGCGGATTGGAAAGCACCAATCTGAAATTACCTTTGGGGCCTCCAAACTTGAGAGTCACAATAAATTCCTGCTGCAGTAGGCATGCCATAGGAAGTGCCAATGCCTTCAGCTGCTTAAAATGACCACCTACACTACAGACACTGCTACAAGCACTGCAGTAAGAAGTTGCAGTCTTCCAATAAATAATCACAGGTCTGCAGCTTTTATTCTGCAAACTGAAAACCTGATATTTCTCAAGCTGAATGATTAAAAGAGGAGCTTAAAAAGTTAATGTTGCATTTCTTCAAGATTTGCTTGAAGCGCAACAAAAGTATCTGTCTACTGTCAATAAGGAGAAACTTAGTGTACGCTCATTTATGCGGGCAGCTTAGAAATCAAATTATTTTACTACACTAGTTTGATAAGTATTCTTTATCTTTACTGAAATCCAGAGTCACACCAGAACATCTTTTATCTTCTTATACGTGTCGTTAAATCTCTTCATTAACTTTAAGGAACAGCTGTAGCATAACTCCCAAGAGACTGCGATATTAATTTGTGTCATGCCCGGTAACTGTTTTATTAATACAAACAGAAGATTGTCATTGCACTATTAAACCTGCACAGCCAAATAAACCATTAGAAGATACAAGAATTTGGAGGCTTTTGTGCACCATTAGGAAAAAATTCAACAATAGCATAAAAGATACTCACTGTTGTGTTCATGATTCCTGTTCCATGAGTTCGAATTGAATTAGCAATGTGCCGGATATTGATAGTGTTCAAGTGTTTGTTATTACTTGTTCTTTCAATGAAGATCTGGGAGATGGGGGGAAAAAAAATAATTTACCCAAAACTGATTCTGTGATCAATTACCAGCGTAGGTAGCCCACATGCTGTTTCCAAGAGCAGCTAATAAGTGGTGTTCAGGGAAAAAAAACAGGAAAACACAGCATACAATAAACTTGATCTGGTAGGTGGTTCTGATTACTGCAAAGCAGTGATTCAGTAATTCCAAGGTAGATGTTGCACCAAAGCTCTGATATCCATTGAGACTGTATCCTACATTTTAATTTGTCTACACTCTTCTGGCACCTGTTTGTGCTTTTGGCTCCACTATATAACATGGCCATGAGTTCCACTGCTGAATAACGTATTAGGAGAAAGAAGCACTTCCTTTTCTTTAAGCAAGCCATTCATTTTTGTAGTGGGCCCCTCATTCTCACGTTTTAAGAAACCAGAAAATGTTGTTCTTCTACATGTTCTCCAAGCCATTCACTACTTCATCTCCTAATAACCCATTTTCAGATACCACTTTTTCAAGCTGAAAAAAATTATACTTAGTATGCCTTTATATAGCAGCCAATTATCCTTGCTGCCTTCTCCCAGCTTTACTGGAGTGCTTGATTCTGCTGGCACACCGTGCTCAGAATATGCTTACAGAACATTCTCCGAGAACTAGCTACAGCATCCCCAAAGGTGTTTTCTAGAGCAGCCATAGTCATTTTACAGCTTGCTATTACACATATCTAGCTTGGGGTTTTACATGTGAACTGTTCTGCACTTCTCAGTACCTTCAAATCAGGGCCAACCCAGGGAAAACACAGGATATATCTTACCTGATTATTCAGATTGTAGAGGTAGCGGGATACAAAAATGTGAATATTTCTCATGATTTCCAAAACATCCAGACCCTGAAACAATATTATCTACTGAGAACTGTGATAAAAATTCTTAAGTGCTACTGGCATGCCTAAGCACTAAGTTGTGCAGCTACCATTTCCACAGTTACTTGAAAGGATTTTAGAAAGTAATCTTTTCACTTTGCAAAATGAAGAATCTTCATTTTT
The DNA here is from genome assembly GCA_027560015.1 of Chloroceryle amazona. Lineage (NCBI taxonomy): Eukaryota > Metazoa > Chordata > Aves > Coraciiformes > Cerylidae > Chloroceryle > Chloroceryle amazona. The sequence continues at coordinate 28,042 of JANHFX010013787.1, read as the reverse complement.
GTTCAGTGTCTGTAAGGTAATGCTTAGAGGAGAAAAAAGAAGCTCGGATCACATTTTAACATTTACACTCTGCCTGTTTTTTTCCCCGCTTCCCCTGAAAGCAAGGAATCCTCCAGTCTACTCCATAAGCCTCCATTAGAAAAAGATAATTAAAGTAATTTGAGATTTGGCTGTTCTCAGATGCCAGAAAATGGAATCTTGCCTTAGATTTCTCCAGACACACAGATTACTACAGACACATATGAAACCACATACTTCTTCCCAACCAGTTTAGAAAACGAAGTTTTGCATTTGCAATGCACGTTTTACAACTGTTTTGCTTGAAGCAGACCCTTTAGTATCACTGTGCACAGAGAAGATGCCATGCAATTTAAACGCACTGCTTTCAAGTTGTGCCAAGGATTTTAGTCAAGATTTTGCTAGGGCTCGGGGGGGAGCAGAGCGAGTGGTGGTTTTGTTTTGAAGTAAAACTCATAGCAGAATGAATGTTAGGAAGGCAATGCTGTGAAATTATTTAAGTCTTTATAACAATGTGATGGCCAAATACTGCCAATAGAAAGCTAAAGCCAGAAGCAGAAATTAATCCACAGCACTTTTGTGCCAGGAAGCAGCTGAAGTGCTTAGTTCTGTGCCTTCTTTCTACTTAGGAAGACAGTGTCATCATAAACATTAGAAAAGGCTGTATTTCTAAAAACTTTCACCAATGTGCTAACCCAAACGAGGGAATGAAGCTAACTGCCAGAAATATCCAAGATACTAAAACTCTGGAATGAAAGTCTTCAGAAATATGCATGCTGTATTTCTTTTGAACTGACCCTGTAACAGTGAATGCCTTCACCATTAACTTGATTAAACTCCAACCTGACTCTATATATAGCCAAGTTTAGTACTTTCTAGTAGGCTCTTGAGTCACTCTCCCATTAAACTAAGCACAGATGTCTCAAGATTGTCAATGTGCAGACTGTGAAACAGTTTCTCTTTATGATCACTGATCGGAACCTGCTGAGAACACCACAATAAACCACAGAAAACCACACCATTCAAAGGTCATTGCAGGCTGGTGACAGTTGTATTCCAGATGTACTGCCTACCAAACTGCTGATACTGAATTTTCAAGGAATCTTTCTCAGACTTCGTATACCCGAGTTTGTTTTAGTAAGTCTTATGTTAAAAAGTGAATGATGCAAGTCCAACATGAAATTAACTGATACTGGTGTTATCTCCCAAAGCAGATAAAGATGCTGTGCCAGAAGTCAACCAGAAATTAAAGGTCACTTTTTTCAAAGAGTTCTTTACTCTTGGGTACTTTAATTTCAATGACTTAGTCCTTGGAGTAGCTAGCTAGTATGACAGTTTAATGGAACAAATTACATTCATATCCTGTGGGCACTGTACCTGTTCCAGAGTCTGGCTGGGAAGATGTGCTTCAGTCATACTTAAACCATAGCGTTGAGTTGCTAGGTTTCTCATTTCACTGTAGGTGGCCCAGTCATGAAGAGCTACGGTTGTTAAGTTGTAAAAGGTCTTGTCCAAATAGTGAGTTACATAAGCTGTAAAGACAGAAGGGTGAACTACAGTAGTACTAGCTATTCAGTTAGGGAACTGAGGAAAGAAGTATTAAGCCAAAGTGTAACAGAGATGGAAGTACTGGAACAAGAAAATATGTAACCCCTCACCTTTTATGTCAATGAATCGATTGAAAAACCGTATTGGGTTCAGAAAGAAGAAGTGAGCTAGGTCCTTCATGCCAACTCTGAAGGGGTTTCTGTCATCCAGCTTTAGGTGTGTATGAACTGATAAGCGCAGGTCCTTTTCTATCTCTTTACACAATTTGTCCAGCAAGTGCTGTTCAGGGAAGTTAAAACAAGAGTCGGTCATGTTCAGTGTCTGCTTACAATGCTCTGTTAGTGGAACTAACATCTCTCTCTAGAGATACATAAAAAAAATGATTAAACTACCCAAGACAAGCTTTGCTTTGGCAGGGCCACATAAGTTAATCAATACCTGGGAACCAGAGCATATTTATTTCCTGTGTTCTTGAGCTAATACAGAAGAAAAAGCTACACATCTCAGAAGAGGTAAATGTAGAGCTACCTAATGCCATTCTTTATGTTACTAAAACTTCCACGTAAGAGTTTAACACAATTTAAACTTACGTATTCTCACTTCTCACTGGGAGCTAGGCTTAGGGCTATCTACCTAGATAATAAGACTTAGCTCGGTGGGAAGGAGTTCTTGCAGTAAGCAATTTGGGATTTTCAGAAGAATATGTTTGCTTTTGAACTTATCAAAAAGGATTGCTCAAAGGTTAAAACCCAGGACTTGGGAAATCTAAATTCACATCTCTTTCAAACATCCTTTGTAATTCCTGATAATAATCCACTAAAGAAGCCACCTACATTTACAGAGCCTTCACTACTAAAAGCCACGCATACATACTAAGAACAGTAGTACTTATTTTAGGAATACATACAAGCAGAAACTAATCTGATAAAAAGCCTCTTCTGTCTGCATAGGCAAAACTGTAACTGAGGCTTTGCCAGTTTACATAATTTAGAGCACAGTATTTTCACATTCCCAGCCAACACAGACACCATTAACAACGGGTCTTAAAGAACCAAAATCATCAGTGAACACTTATTTTTAAAATGCTTCACATCAATCTCAGAAGTGTCTCTGCTATTTTGATAGATCATATCAAGTTTGGTACAATGTATGCTGGCTGACAGATTATTCCAAGCATTGCCTTTAACCTTCACTCACAACAAATTACCTCATTGAGCACTTCCATGATTTCTTTGTCATAGCATTCCAGAAGCATCTCATAAGATTCCAAATGTCTTGCGTGCATCATAGCAGGGACACAGTCCCGTAGTGCACTGAACATATACTGAAAAAGAGAAATTATTATTATGCTTTACCAACACACTGACAGACATGCCAACAGCATTTCAAACGGTGTTTAAAGATAACAAAGAGATCAAAACCACTAGCCTTCCAGTTTTTATTAAAAACAGACTTCACAAACCCTACTGTCCTTAATGCCCTCATCTGATGTATTTAGTTGCTACTGATCAGTTTACTGGAAGGTCATAGTTATTAGCTACTTAATCTGGAGTTACTTGCACTATATTCGTTTCAATACTGTAATTGACAATGGCTTGCACAATATGGACCAGATGACTGATTTTTATCAGGATTAGGATGCCAAAGCATGATTCACTTCTGCAGCAAATACTTGGTACTTCAAAGAGGGGAGGAGAGATGGAGGCTGGAAAAAGCTACAGGACAACTATCCCACATAGCATCACTAAACACAGTGATACATGCTCTAGAAACACGTAACCATGATATCGAACAAAGGCTTTTAATAAGCCTAGCAAAAGGTGTTCATTTCAAATTAGAACAAAGAGAGTAACAGACAGACGCACACGCATGACCCGGAGTTAACAATAGCAACCTGAGACTTTCAGAGTAATCCAACAGGTATACTTCAATTAGACTTAGAAAGCAGATTGCTTTTAGAGCCTCCAGATTGAAATTTCTGCTGTAGTAGTAACCCTTGCCTGGGATTTACCTTTCTTTTTGAGCATTTTCCTTGAGATTTTATGTTTAAGATTTATCTTCTCCTCCTCTGAATCCCTCCCACTACATTGCTTTTTAAAGTGAGTTGCTAATATTATTACTTACATGCAGTCTAGCAGAATCAACTGCATTTTCATACACATCATCTAAATAGATTGGGAAGACTGCTCGATGCCAGTATAAGAAACAACAGTCGCACTGGGCTCGAACTCTAGAATAAAAGAAGAATTGGAAGAAGCCATTCTTCTAACAGATATTTATTTCAGTGTGTTTAAACTACAGACAACTGCTTTTCAAGCCCATCTCTAAAAGAATTAAACCTTGCATTACAGCAAAATTCTGAATAGCTATTTCTTATTGCATGCAATTAGTAGCTTAGAAGTCCAACAGTTCCTCCTAGAAGTCAAAAAAGAGAATCGGGTCTCTCCCAATACAACCCATGTACAACAATTAAGCAAGGAATTGTCTCCCATGAGTCATCCACTAAAGGTGCTTGTCTTTTTCCATAAAATATGCATGGAACCCAAGATATTCACCCAGCTTTCAGATGGGCAGTATTATTTAACATTTGAGTGTCCACTGAAACTACAGCTGCAGTAAAACACGGCATCACCTGTGAACTACCAGCCTGATCTCCCACACACACTGGGATTAACTCAATTCTCAGATTTAGGTTAACAGGAAGACCTTGGCTGAATATAAAGCCAAGTCATCCAAGAAAGTGACAGAATTTCTAAACCATCAGAGAAGTGGATTACCTGATTAGCAATACTTGAATAAAATAGGACTCGCCCAAAGACCAACAAGCTTCAGGCTCAGCTCTGGAATTCCCTGTCCATTTCTGGTCTACAATACATGCCAAAAATCCCCACCAGTGTGCAGCTACCAGACTGCAATTCGCAGAGATCCAGCTCCACAGTGACACTACCCTCTCTTCTATCTATTAAATCGAACTGCTCACCGCTCTGTAAGTTCACTGATCAAGTCCAGTTTTTTCAGAACTAACTGAAGGGGAATGAGTTCTTCATCTTTAAAAGTTTTCTGTGAAAATGAAGAAAAGAAATTAAAAAGACAAGATTATATTTCTTTATAAAATGATACTATACCAAACAAGTAAAGGTCTGGAATTACCACACAGCACTTACCATCTGTGTTCCCACACTTAGTGCAAGGGAAACAATCAGCCGCCTCTGTTTTGTACTTGGCCCATTGAGGGTGTTCTCCGCCAAGACCAAAGCAGAGAGGACATCCAGGCGTTGCTCACTGTACTTTTTATCAGAAATTACTCTTTTCTGGATGAAGAAAGACACAGAAATTCAGAGATAAGTCACCTAAGCATGAAAGCAATAGCTTACCTCTTCTTTCCAAAGCGTATGGATTTGTTATAAATTGACTATTTCTACAAGCAAATTATGTTCTGTGAGCAGAACAAACTGTATCTAGAGTCACTGAACTCAGTTCCACGACAGCCTATCTACACATGTGGAGAATGTGCAGTTTGGCAAGATCAAGGGTTACATCCTACAAATACTGAAGAAGCTGCATGTGACTGCAATTTCAGTTCTAAGGTACATGTAATTTTCTTTATTTTAAATCAGTGACTCCCTGTTGCTGGTAAGAAAACCCAGTTTTCATTTGAGCAGCAGTGGCGTATAATCATGGTAATAATGGTAGTTGCAGTTATCTGTAAATTCTCATTTATCAGAAAGATTAAGTGTGAGCACCTTTGCATGAAAAAAAATGAAGGGAAGCAAATCTTCTGGTTAAGGTGTTGAAGTCATAGATGTATTTGTAAGAAGCAGACTAAGTCAGAAGAGGTACAATTTCAAGGAAGAGTCAAAGAAAACCTCTTCTGATTCTGAGAAAGTATTCAATACAAAGCTCCTAACCTTACATAGTAAGGTAAGGTTAAGTATAACCCTTAGATCTTAATCCACTTACCGATGAAATGGGCCACTTAAAAAAAATCAGTACTAACGAACCCTTTATTTACCAGCATCTGTCTTCTACTTATTTTGAGTCCTCATCAAAATATCAAGAGCTGTTCACAGTTGTGTTCTGCTTGATATCCCTCAATACACAAGTCTAAGCATATTTCTGTGTATTTAGAAATAATTTTTAAAGGAATAATTTTTAAAGGAATTGAGTTAACAGGACAAGGGGACATGGGCTCAAGCTCTGCCAGGGGAAGTTTAGGTTAGATGTTAGGAAGAAATTCTTTACAGAGAGGGTAATCAGGCATTGGAACGGCCTGCCCAGAGAGGTGGTGGATTCACCATCCCTGGAGGTTTTTAAAGAGATTGGACGTGGCCCTTAGTGCCATGATATAGTAATTGGAGTTGGATCAGGGGTTAGACTTTGGGTTGGAAAAGACCTCCAAGATCATAATCTATTCTATGATTCTATGATTCATTTGAAAAGGTTATGAAAGTTAACTATATGTGAACTGTTCATTTGAAGATGCATAGTTTTTCTTAGTAGCTTTAAAGCTTGGAACCTTTTCAGTTCATGCTACTCCTGATATATGCATATGTACATCTGTATCAGGTTTTTTAGAAGTACAATTTTTTTTTTGCTTATGCTAGAAGACACAGAGATGCCAAGAAGACAGATACACGAGATTACAGTCAAAAGGAAAATTTAATAGCTGGATAGATATCAGTAGCATATGTCCTTCGTAATTCTGCTACTGTTTTATTCTTTTCAGCGCATTCAATCAGTAGTACATCAGAACAGGTCTACTGAAAATCTCATTTTCTCATTTGCTCCAAGTTCAGAAAAATCAAAATGTGCAGCAAGCTAATCTTGTTTACAGAAAGATACAGTATGCACCCACATACCATGGTGTCTTGCCATCAGAAGCCATTTAGCTCACAGTAAAATAGTGAACTTATGCCTGCATTAAACTGCCTTGTGTATTTATTAACCACAGCTATTTTGACCAGAAAGGATTTAAATAGCAGCCTGTTTGCTCAGACCTGCAACAGATTGCTTAGAGAACGTGCATCAGAAAAGAGGTAAGAAAAGGTCAATTTGTGAAAATCACTAGATATAAAAACTAAAAAGAACACAAGAGGAGCATGACAAGAGGTGCAGTGGTTTAGAGGAAGAGGAACCACTCTTAGTCAAAACCAGATCACCATCTGTGTCGTACAGTATCCAGGGTAAAGTTCTCACTTACTGGGAAGCTTATATATCTGTTGATTATCATAAAAGCACTACACCACAGATTTTGCTAAAGAAAGAAAAATACTTTCATTTAAAACTTGGATTTTTTTTAACCACTTTGACAGGAAGGTTATTACAACTTGGCTTACATACCTTGGCTATAGAAATAGAGTGAAGAGCCTGATACTGCAGATGTTGAGTGATGTGCGTCACAGAATCTGCCACAACCATACTCCTTCGGTAAAACATGTGTTCTATTGCCTAAAGTCCATCCCAAAACACAATAGTTCATGTAGTTACACAAATTGTTACCTTTAAAATTTGGCTTTATGCTGGCTGGCTCATCCACACTGCAAATACAGACTCTTTCTAACATTAGTAGCAGTTGCAGTTAACCCTTAGAAAATGAGAAATTCAAAATGAGAACGAATCAAACCATTCAGGAGCATGAAAAGGTTTCAGGATCGATGTAAGTTTTGTTGTTCGTTTGGGGTTTTATTTGTTTGCTTGCTTAAGTTAGTTTTGTTTGTGGAGTTTTTGGGTGTGTTTTTGTTTGGGGTTTTTTGGCTGGTTGGTTCTGTTCACCACTGCTTTCTGAAGTTACCTCAAAACAGAGTATTTTACTTTTGGAAAAAGTATCAGGAAAAGTGTTAAGTCCTGCACCTGGGAAGGAACAATCCCATACACCAACCTATACTGGGAGTCATTCATCTGGAAAGCAGCTTATCAGAAGAGGACCTGGGGGTCCTGGTAGACACCAAGTTGAATGTGAGCAGAGGTGGCTAACAGTATCTTTGGCCACATTGGACAAAGTATTGCCCACAGGTTAAGGGACTCTTCCTTTCTACTCAGCATTGGTAAGACGACACCTGGAGTGCTTGGTCCAGTTCTGGAGTCCTTAACACAAGGGAGACATGAACACACTGGAGAGTCCAGCCAAGGGCTGTGAAGGTAATTAAGGGACAGGAGCATCTCATGTATGATGAAAGGCTGAAAGAGACAAGACTGTTCAGCCTGGAGAAGAGAAGGCTCAGGGTGGGATCTTATAGATGTATATAAATGTATATAAGGGTGGATGCAAGGAAGACAGAACCAGGCTCTTCTCAGAGGTGCCCAGTGACAGGACAAGAGGCAAAATGGGTTCTAGCCTCCCAAATCCCAAATCTCCTGTTCTCTAACCAAACCCTGTCTTGAATGAGAAGTCATTCATGGAAAAACATTTCCCATCTTAGGGAAAATGAAACACTTTTTTTTTCATATGTAATATTTGTTCAGTGTTTTCTCTGTAAAGGTCTGTGTGAAAGAAACAGTTTTTATCTAGTGACCTACCTTCAGAAGTTCCACAAGTCTGCAGAGAGCTTTCACCGAGGTTTTGGTCATAGGTTTTTGCATTGACATGTAAAGATTCATTGTAGTTTTAATGATGGTGCTAAGACTGTAGGCATAAAGAAAACCCTACAAATAGAATGAGTACACAGGGAGAAGAAAAAAAATAATTCACAACATATTAAAGAAGTCCTCTCCTTTTGCTTTCATACATGACCGACAGCTAATTTTTGCCTCTTCACACTAGAGAACCTATCACTCCACTTAATAATCAAGACTGAGATGCCAAATCTGAGTAAGACCCTTTTATTAGGCAGGCATTATGAAACTGCCTATGATTCTGTAGATCATCAGATCATTAAATCTCTTCTAGAGCCACTCAAATTAAAAACATAGGTCAGTGAATTAATCACATTGCCTCAAAGGTCTAATCATTTCAGACCTACTGCAAACCATCCCACCAAACAACTCCCATCCCCACAAAATACAGCCTATCACAAAACCAATCAAGAACTTCCAAATTCTGTGGAATACACTGACAGTATTTACACAATTCTACACTTTCTACGTAAGACTGTCATTCCCATACAAAAAAAGCACAATCATTTCTAAATCAATGTATGCTAAGCTTTTAAATACAATGTTGATTACATAGAGCATGACAAAAATGTTAATTTCAAAGGAAAAGTAGTAACAATAAAAGACTAGGATAAGACAGCAAGTGGTATAGGAAACTCAATTCAGTATAGAGCAAAAAATTTAAGTCCACTGCAAATAATTCAAATATAAAACCCACAGATCCTAGTACATCTATGTCTTAAATATGGAAGATTCTGGATCATGCTTCCATTACACACCTATTCTCATCAGATTTCTGTCAGGCAGATAGAAGCATATTAAAAACTAGCAAAACAAATAATTTAGAAATAAGATGCATCTTACATTAAGACTACAAGCTGTTAGTAGGCCAAAAGAAAACCTGCTGCCTTGGAACGTTGTAAGATTCTTGCAAAGCACCATCACTAGGCAAAGCACAATGAAACACAAAACCTTTACTGGAAGTATGCATTGTGCTAAATCAAACTAAATTAGACACTTGTTCAGTCTAACTTAAGTACCTTGTGGCTGACTCAAAAGGTAAAAAAACCAAAACCTTTACTACTGAGGCAATGAAGCTTTTCTGATTTCCTAAGTCAAGAGAAAAATTCAAAATTTTAGCCACTGCACATTTACTCAGATTGACTTTCTCCACATACCTGTGGAAAAACCTTTTACAGATTTACTTAAAGTATCTACTGGGCATTGAAAGTTCTAGAAGAATTCCCGTATCATAAAATAACACACTGATGATCACAGAACTTCTGTGATTTATTTTTAAGTTCAATGACTTGCACCAAAACATCAGTTTGCTGCAGCATTTGCTGCATCACCGTATTAAAAGACTGCACACCTGGATGAAGACATTGCAGCGGTTAGAAAGATCGTCAGCAAACTTATCCACGCGTTGCTCCTTTGACAAGATAGATTCCATTTTTGTCATCCATGAGCTCACAAAAACATAATATGACTGCATATCTCTGAAGAAGGAAACAAAGAATGTTACTCATTTCAAATAAGAAGAGCACAATGATTTTCTTTTCTTCTTCCCAAGCTTAAATTCTTGCAAGGCAAATATGTTCATTCTTCAGTCCCTAAAGTAATAATTCTCCATCCCCAAAAGTATCCAAACCTCACAGTCATTTATGTTTTAATTCGCTATAGGTAAGGATTAATTAGTCTGCCAATTGTATCTGTACAAGCATACCCTGAAGAGTCAAATTCATCTATCTTTCAAAGAGAACAAATGGCCCTCTCAGCAGTACATTTACCACACTTTAAATTAAAGCAGTAATTAAAACCGATAGAAGATGCTTTTAAACACTAAAAAAAAAAAAGAAAGGTCCTACAATGAAGTTATTTTTCCTGCAAACCTGATTTTTTTTATATATATACATACATACATATAAATATAGCTGTCATTACAACAATGCCAGACTGGACTACTCTTAATTAATGTAATCTCCAGAAGTTAATCTGCTTGAGTTACACCAGTTGTAATGTTAAAAGACAACAGCACTTTTTCAGCAACACTAAACACACACATATTGCTGCAGTGAAGTGGAAAAATTAATACTACTGAGCAACACTACACAAGATGCCAGTACACAGAACGAAGAAACCCATGTGTTTATTTGCCAAACAGCATCATGGAGCAGTACTGAGGAAGCATACTTGGTAAGTGACTGTGCCTTCTGCTGTAGGAAGTTCTCCCTTTGCATTTTAACTGTATGAATACTTTTCTTATCCAGAAGTTTGGCAGCAGCTGGTATCTTCTGAATCAGGAAGTTGTCAGCAAACCAGATAATGTTAGCAGTCAATGTGATAGCCGGTACCTGGAGGGGGGGGGGGGGGAAGAGGAGAAAACACTAGAAAGTAGTTATAAGCATAAGTAACTACAACAAATACTATGCATAGACTTTGTCTGTTGTGAGCCAGAACACAAAACTCACTTTAATTCTGCATCTCTAGTTTCTATAAAGTATTACATTCATGTTAAAAAAGGTTTCTCCCCTAGCAGTCCACTAAGGACAACAGAGGCAAAGTTATTAGCACACTGAGTGATTTTAAACAGTATTAGAAAATGTAATAATTTCTTAACACCACCCAATAAGAAAAACACTAAATTAGCTTTGGACTTAAATGTCTTACAAAATACATGTTCATAGCCAAGATCAAAACCTACCGCATTTATTCAGTCCCACAATACTCAAACAACTTTTGTCCTCAGTACCACATTAATCCTAAGAAGAAATATTTTAATGGTAATTGCAAGGGTTTTACCTTCCTGCTATGAGTGCACAGGTTCTAGACCATCTTTAAAGGAAAACACGATAAGGGGGAGGCAGGAATTAGAAAGTGTAGAAAAATATTAATTCTGCTTTTTGACTGTGTTGATAAATTGTGTGCCCTTTATTTTCCCAAGTTTGTGCTATACAACCAAGAAAATTATCTACTTCATCATTGAAGTTTGTTGGGTTTTTTCCTCTTGTTAACTATCGAGAAAAGAATCAAGTATTCACCTTTTTACAGACATCCAACATCGACTTGTAAAATTTCTTGTCTATGGTCCGAAAAATCTGAAAATGCAGTACAAAGAGGCCACAGATGCCCACATATTTATCCCTCTGGTCCATTTCTGAAGGTTCACCTGCAGAAACACACCTTTTTTGAAGCCTATTCCCAGACAAACAATTTTAGAAACAGTGTAGAAGGAAGGAGAAGCATGAGCTTGCATTACCAAGTTTGGCTTCAACATTTGCAAAAGCTGTGCGAAGAGCATGAGCAAATTCTTCAGCAAACGTGCTGTTCTTTGACACTGACACTCCACCATTTACAGAATCAAATTGTTGCTCTATACAGGCCTGAGTAAAAAGAAACAAACAAAATAACCATAATGATAATGCCATGAATTTTGGACCTTAGAAAACCGATTTTTGCAAGGGAAGAACACTGCAAGAGTACATTGGTTTAAGACTAAGCCAATCTCCATCTTAAACTTCACAATGTGCAGATTTTTAACTATGCTTAATTTAGTATACCAACAGAAAACTTTAAAACCCTCTTTTATACCTAACACTAAAAAAAGCCATTTTATTTACCTCACATTTCTGTTAAAGGGCATTTTTAAATAAAACACTTGATGTGCTTCATGATAAGCAACTGGATGGGTATTTGCATTATTACAGAATACATTACTAATTATCCATTAGCTAAACAAGATTATCATGCAAGTCACTTGGATGATGTGGTTAATGAACTTGTGGCATAAAACCTCACACTACTGGTGGTGGTTTAAAAAAAATACCAAAACATAAACAATAGTCAAAATATAGAGAAACACTCCAGATTTTCTGACAATATTGAATATAATTCTGTTCAACACTTTTCTAAGAATATTTTTCATGTATTTTCATTAGGAAGGGGTGTTTGCAAGACAGGAGAGAAAAACTCCTGAATGAACAACAGACAAAGCCTATGGCTGCTTCAAACATGTAACGAAGTCTTTGTACTAATGCAACATTAGAGAAATAAAAGATGAAAAAGGGTAGCTGGTAGCAATATCCCTCTAAAGAATAAGCTAAATTGTGCTCATTTATCTACAGTTTCCTCTTTGGAGGCTTCTACAGAGCAAAACCTTCTGCCCTATGTAATTTAAGGTGTAACAGTAAGAACTCAGCAACAGTCCTTTTCAGCTGACTCTACTGTGACCAGAGTTAGCAACGCTGTCCTCTGCCCACCATGCCACAATGTCTGATTCCAGGGTCTCAAGCACACTTCTAAAAGCAGGTAGCTTCTTCTCTGAACATATTTAAGGTAGCTGTACTGAAAAAGTAATAAACTTTCTCAGCCATCTCTGTACTTTAATGTTTCAGGGGTCTACACCACCGAAACGGTGACAGCTACCTGCCTCATATGCTAGGAATGAGAAAAAAATATATTACATGAGGTCAGACTTAATGTGTTTTGAAGATTACCAAGGAGATTTTAACTTACAGGTGAAATGAAGCAGATCTATGCTATGTAAACCTGACCCTTACTAAGATTTCTAGTGAAAAACAGAATCCCTGTTATATACACAGTCCTAATTGTGTAGAGCCAGTTGTGTGCATTTCTTTATTTCTGCAAAAGAGTAAGCATTAACTGCTACCATTCAAAGCCTGGCACAGTTCTTGTAGAGGAGCAAAGAAGGATCTTACAATAGAGTCTTTTTTTCTGCGCCCTCACGCACAGATGCGAGAGCCAAATTCACAAATCACTGTATCCAGAGCAAAGTAAAAACAAACCAACCATGCCAAAAAGAGCATCTAACTCTTTTGCAATAGTTTTCCCTGTCACACTGGGAAACATTAATATTTCATTACCTGAAATATCATTCCATCAAGTAACTGGCATTCCAGTTTTAACAGCAGCTTTTCAAATGGCTTCAGTTTATCTTCTTGAATCCCAAATTTAGAAGGGTTGTGATGGACAGATTTTAGCAACCTGTAAAGAGTATGTATGCGTTCCACATACATACAACACATTTAAAACGTGCTAACAGCTTTATCATACCCTGTACTATTTTAAGAATACATTAATTGCCCACATCTATGCCCAGCAGTAACTCCAAAGCAATTAAAAAATAAATCAAAACACTTTGTGTTCAAATCCTATCACCTTTATAATCTTTGACTCCTCAGCTTTCACTTAAGATAGCATTGTTAATTAAGTCAGCATGCCCATCCCCATTGATCAATACAGATAATCAGGTCTTAGAACAGTTCTGCACCAAATTAGATTTCTTAGTGAATCTATTTGAAACCCCAGCAGCTGTTTTTGTCAAGATGCTGGTTGGGTATCGTAACATTCAGCACTTCAAACAGCACCAGTAAGTTTTTAAGGACACAGTAGGAGCTTAGTCCCGTTCCTCATTAACATTTCTGCAAAACTATCTGGGCTACCAAAATTCATGTACCCACACGCTCTTAGAACAAAGACACACATACATGCATTTATATTTTATGTTGTGGGACTACTTTTTACACCTTCAGAAACACACCTCTTATACATGGTCCAGTGATCTTTCAGAGTGGCGTGATTGTCAATTATTTCATCCAGAGTGATTAAGACTGTAAGCAACTCTCCCAGATGCTCATACATAGCCTGTTTAATAAGAAACAAAAAACAAACAACAAACCCAAAAGCTATAGTTACTGTAAAGTTTAATGCAGTCATGCATGGCATACAAAATTCCAGCTCCTTTCAATATGTTATCAGCCGGGAAAAGCATCAGCTAGAGAGTTAAACTGGAGATTTCTTTGTTTGGTAGCTTAAAGATTTAGTATTTCTTGTAGCAACACAAGGAACATTAGTTTGCACACAGATCAAGCTTGAAGTTCACTGATTTATTTCAACATTGAAGGCAGGCTTTTTAAAACTGCCTACATGCAGAAGCACACACTGCATGCAATAAGGGAGCAAGCAAACATTTTTTCAGCTCAAAGCTAGAATATGACAGACATGGAGGTAACAGACCTTTCCACATAAAGGACAGAAAAAAAGCAATTAACAAAACAAAACCTTTAAAGGAGATTCCAGATTGAAAGTTGTACTTGAAACTCACTTTGTTGCTGCTTTTCTCAGGGTAAATGATCAAGACACACATATATGAACAAAAGCAAAAGGGTTCCAAGTCATTCCCACCTGAAAATGAACTCCAGACGTCTCTATAATTTTAGGTGCATTCCTGTAAGTAAAATATTTTTTTTTTCAATCCTTAAAACAGAGCATATTTATCAATTCTGTATCACAGTATGTTCTTTGCTTCTTGGGGTACACTTTTCTTCATTAACACAGCAACTTCAGGAAACAGCAAGAACCTCAAAATTTGATTAAAAAGTATATGCTATCTGAAATCTATGTGCCATGATCAAATTTAATCTTACATTTTAAAATGTGTAGTATGTGACTGGTTCAAACTACCAACTGCTTCAGTGCACATGTGTATCAGCAGTTCCCAGTTCAGTAACAGTAACAGCAAGTCACCTTGATACATAAGAGCCTTGTGGCCCGGAAGTACAAAAATCACTTCACATTTAATCAAGCCATGTCCAAGCTACACTTGCAGCCCAGAAAGCCAATCATATCCTGGGCTGCATCAAGAGGAGTGTGACCAGTAGGTTGAGGGAGGTGATACTCCCCCTCTACTCCACTCTCATGAGACTCCACCTGGAGTACTGCGTCCAGTTCTGGAACCCCTATTGCAAGAAAGATATGGACACGCTGGAACGTGTCCAGAGAAGGGCCAGAGGGATGATCAGAGGGTTGGAGCACCTCTCCTATGAGGGCAGATAGAGTTGGGATTCTTCAGTCTGGAAAAAAGAAGTCTTTGGGGAGACCTTATTGTGGCCTTCCAGTATCTTAAGGGGGCTAGAAGAAAGCTGGGGAGGGACTTTTTAAGCTGTCAGGTAGTGGTAGGACTAGGGGGAATGGATTAAAACTAGAGATGGATCGATTCAGATTGGATGTTAGGAAGAAGTTCTTCACCATGCAGGTGGTGAGACACTGGAGCAGGTTGCCCAGAGAGGTGGTAGAAGCCCCATCCCTGGAGGTTTTTAAGACCTGGCTGGATGGGGCTCTGAGCAGCCTGATCTAGTGGGAGATGTCCCTGCCCATGGCAGGGGGGTTGGAACTAGACGATCTTTAAGGCCCCTTCCAACCCTGGCAATTCTATGGGTTTATACATCCAGCATTGTTCATCCAGTACCATACAGAAAGTCTCTTG
>JANHFX010013787.1:0-12500 GCA_027560015.1 Chloroceryle amazona | reverse complement strand
GCTGGATGGGGCTCTGAGCAGCCTGATCTAGTGGGAGATGTCCCTGCCCATGGCAGGGGGGTTGGAACTAGATGATCTTTAAGGCCCCTTCCAACCCTGGCAATTCTATGGTTTTATACATCCAGCATTGTTCATCCAGTACCATACAGAAAGTCTCTTGTGCTCTAGTGCAAGACAAAAATGATAACAAGAACTGAGAAGAACAATGCTATCCTATCGGGGATTAGGGGAATTTATGTTCAGAGCTAAGCCAAACAATTCCATTCAGAGCTAAGATCCCCTCAGTTTTCAGGAGCTAATCCCAACACCCCTCACTAAGGTCAACTTCAGGTGTTAAAACCATATTTTTTTCCCTCTGAGGAATATTTACCAAGATTTACATATTTAAAACACACTGTGGAAGTGACCTAATTTAAGTTTTTGAAGCTACTGGTATCCTCTATATCAGTCAGCAGAAGGAATCTCTCAGAGCAAGAATGAAAAGTAATATTTCTTAATCATAAAAACTAAGTGGCTCTGAAGCATCAGTTCTATCCAAAAATGATAAAAAAAAAGAAAATTCTTATATCTCCTACAAAAGCACTGCCTTTTCTAAAAATAAAAGAAATCTACTTCCATAAAGGCTTATGAAACCCAAACTTGCACAGCAAAGCACTCTCCCTATCTATAGACAACTATTCCAAAAAAATGACTATGCCTTACAACAGTCGTATTTTATGTATTTGTTTAACTACATAAAAACAAGAATGAATTTTAAGGAATAATTACTTGTTGCTGGTATAGAGAACAGCCAGCTGGTGCACTACATTCACCACCACTTCATAACATCGGGTAACAAAGCAAGACAGCTCCTGAAATACAAGAAAATAAAATGCATGTATACACATAGACTCAACTCCTCCACAAATTGTCATTACACCCACAACACTGAACTTGCAGTCCAAGCTCCAGTTACATCCCTAATCCAAAACAATGGACAGTACTACAGCAAGATGGAAAACATACTACTAAGAGTTCTGAAGAAAGGACCTGGGACTAAGCTACACAGCTACGGAACACAAGGTCCTAGTACAACTTGGACTATTTATACTATCGGTTCAATTTATCAAAGGCAGTAAGAAGTGACTTGACAAAAGCAGCCGAGTGCTTTCAGAGACAATGCGTATCTCTGACTGCAAAGGCTGTGCCTTCACCCACTTGATTTGAGAGTCACATTCTGGGGATATTCAGATTAGAAACTAAGACAAAAGTCTATGCCAACTATAAAAGTGATAAGTCGCAGAATACTGCTTTCAAAAACTAAAATTAATTAATGAGACTATGTCTTTAAGAGATATGCTTCACTAAAACAGAATTTGAGCTCAGTTACGCAGCGCAAACTTGGGAAGAAGAGGTCAACTCTATGTAAAGGACCATCACAATTTCTATAATGGATTTTAACAAGGTATTCCTTGAGCACACGATAAATGAATCAGAGTTTCTCATAATTGCAATAATATTTGCTTATTGATGCACCCTATAAATCCCATCAGGTAAAAGTCAGCATGTAATGAGTCTAGCCAGTCAGCACACAGATGGCTTCATAGCAGACAGCCCACACGGGCTAGCCAGCCAGCCTGCCATTCCTGCCAGAAGACTGGCTTGGCTAACAGCTGAATTCTGTCTTCCTCGCCCTCAAAAATAGATCTTATTTGGGCTTCTGCCTTCTATTAGTCACCAGTTTTCACAAAACATAAGTGCCGTTACTTCTTATGCTTGCATTGCTCTAACAACTGCAGCTGAAACAAGCCAACAGATTCCAGAGGAATGGATTAATAGACAAGTGAGATCATGTCTCCTAGGAAAAGGGCACCAGCTGTTATTTTAAAACTTCCATGAAATAGTCCAGCTTAACAGCACATGCATATTAGCAACTACACATTACAGACAAGGTTATCACATTATCACTGTGTTCTGCAGGATAAAGAGTACTTCAGAGTATTTCATAACATTATTTTATTGTATTTTTTTAAGTTTTGATATAGCAAATTTGAGGCTATTAACACCTGGTTAATCAAGAAATCCTGAATTTCTAAGAACCAAAAAAACCCCAAACAATACATATACATTAGATCTATGAAAACCACATTTCACCTCTTTTCTCATCTTAATTCATATTTTCCCACCACCCTTGGGGACAGGCTTACAGCACTGAACAGAACAGCATTCCCAGTCTATGAATATAGGCTACTACTGATTTAGGGGAACACAGCAGCTGAAAAAGAACAAACTCAATGAGGAAAAAGCTTTCCTCACATCTTTACCCACCTGTCAGTACAGTAACCTTGCCTTTGGGGCAAGATTCTGCATATCCCTTCTTTCCAGAATTGCTCAACAGTCAGCAAGCCATCATCATATACATACAAAGTGGGCTCACTAGCAACACTGCTACACTTTTCTGTAGTGTTTACCCTATAAATATACACATCAGCATATACCCCATAAACAAACACACTTTTTCTACAGAGTGGGTTTGCAACAGTCAACTGTCCAGCCAGACAGTCATCCTGCTCTCAGCTTCCACCTGGACAGAGCATGATGGCAGGGAAGAAAAAAAAACAAAAGTCTGGAAAAACACAAGTGTACAGTAGCACCATTTCAAAATCACTAAAAGGTCTCAACATCTGCTTGGAAAGAAAGAGGATGAAACTGACAAAGTTGATAGGACAAAAACCTTGAAAAAATGGGGATATTTCAAGCCCAAATATCCTAACAAGTAACTGCACTTGGTAACCAAGAGCTTGAGAAACAGCTTCCTATAATGTTTGATCTGTGATGACTCAGTAAATGACTACTGTCATGCTACCATACAGCAAAAACAAATTTTAACCTTAAACTGGAATTTAAACAGTCTGGAAGCTTCCTGTATATTTTCTACTTGAATAGAGACACTTCACTAGAAACACTATCGTATGTAAATATTTTTGAAAACAGGACAGTCACTTAAGCTATAGTAAAGACAAAAAAATTCCGCAGGAGACTGAAACCCAAGAGCACAGGAAATCCTCAGAAGACAGACAGATCCTGTTTTCGTGCCAAGGAGGTGCTGATAACAACCAAACTATGTAAGAAATTAGTGTTCTTCCCTGAAAGTTTGAGCAAGGCACAAACAATTTTTTTTTCTGGGTACATGTTTTAATTTTGCTTTCATTTATCGGATAAAAAAGAAAATTTATAAAAAAATCCATTCCAAATATTCAATGAAAACTAAAACTTGCTGCTATTCAGAACCATAAAAAAATAGGTATCTTTATCATCAAATGAAACAACCTCAGCTCATCTTCTCTTACTTAAATTTTCTTAAGTAAATCCTAATTTCTTTGAGCAATAATTACACAAACTGTAATTTCTCCTCTCATTAGACTTCCAGAGTTTTAGACAAGTGTAAAAAAAAATCCAAAACAACATGTAACATCAGCTGTTTGTGACATAATCTGCAGACAAAACATAGTCACATATCAAATGACTGCAATGCCTCCCAGCAAGATGAAACCAGGATACATTTTGCAAGTACAATTAAGATTATAAATGCTGTCCAAAGAAAAAAAAAATCATAATATACTCTACCTGCAAGAAAGAAACAAATCTTCCCATCTGTATTTGGCAATCTCCCTCCACCATGCTGGAATCTGTGGCTTAAAAGATAAACACCTGTCACCACTTTCAAAAGCTTGTGTTACACCTGTTAATTCAACATTGAAGCATGCCCCCCAAAGCAGCTGCTTGTTATACAAGTGAAGTACACTATTATCAGTGTACTGATGGGGCCTTAGAACTTCAGTCCACCTTAGGAAAGCAAAATTATTTTTGAATTTCTCTCTCATTAAAAATTATATGTTAGACACAAAGCAGGAAAAAAGTATCCATCATCTGAAAGAAAATAAAGAATATGAAATGTAATCTTTTCAAGGCAGACATATTATTTGATTTCATATAAAGGTTTCAATTTTTAAAAGTCAGTATGAAAGCACCAGGCATTTCTATTGCAAGGAACATCTACTGGTAATTACTTCAAGAATAAGCTACCTTATTCAAACGAAAAAGGTGTGTAGCACATAATTTCCTTAAGAAATTGATTTTCTTTTCCCTACATATCATGCACAAAACCACTGGCTGATCACCACAGCTTCAAAACATTAGCTATATGACAAAGTACACTAACAAGATACTATGAAATACAATAATTACATCATCAACGCCAAATAGTTGGGGTCAGATGGAGCAGTTGTAATACCACCTGACAAAATACAGTCTTTTAATGTGATGACAGATTTGTGGTTTACATTTCAGATTCCCTCCCACCCCGCTTCATGAAGTATATTCTGTCACAATAGTCACTAGACATTAAAGGAGTCTCCATAATTCTGTAAGATGGAGCTCTGGGACAAAATTCTAAATATCGCATGCTTCCCCTTTACACATTTTATGTAACCTTTACTCTGTTTAGTTTATGTTGCCAAAAGAACCTTTCCAACTCACTATTTAAAGCTCCTAGACTAGCCCTAGTGACTCCGAGGACAAGATAAAAAAATTTTTTTTCTTTATACAGAAGGAAAAATTCAGCACAGTATTTGTTTAAATTTCAGCTCTCCTTCAGGCAGTAACTCTGCCAGCTGTTCTAAGTAAGCAAACCTGCTGTTATCAAAGCAGATGCTACAAGGATGGATACAGAAGTAGAGAACATAATTTCTGCATCGCTACCTAACCCACAGAAGGCTGAACTCTCAGTTCCTGCTGTTCTCAAGCATTCCTTGCAGAATACCCATGCTGTAACACATTAATCTGCAACAATCTGACTTTTTTTGTTGTGCTGGAGACAATGGAAGTATCATTCTGGCAACGCATCACTTTCTCTTAAGATATTTAAAACTCATGCCTGGTAAAAAATGAGAATTGGCAAAAAAAAACAAACCAAACCAAACAAACAAAAAACCCAAACACTAAAACAAAAAAACAAACCAAGCAACAAAAGCCAGACTTTCTCAAATACCTTACCTGAATCACAATAGTCATCCTATATAGCACTTCAAAGAATATTAAACAGTCCCTAGCTCAAAGATATCACATTGCCCAACATTCTGTCAGTCAATGCTCTTGAAGAGCTTTTTTTAAAAGTCCTTTTAGAAGACTACTAGGTAAATGCCTTTCCTTTCTCCCAAATTTTTGAAACAGAAAACAAAAATACAGTGATACATTTCTAAATCGACTCCTGAACTTATTCAGTTCTCAGGACCAAGATCTGTCCTTACACCCAGACTCACATCCTTTAAGGTAGGAACTTAAATCCAATCATTTGGAGGAGTTACCTGTTTAACTCCAAGACAAAAAAAACAGCTTTCACTCAAAGCAGGATCTCAACTTGTTAATTGAATTGAACGTAAGCCCCTGTATTATGTAAGTCTAAAAAGTAGTATGAGTACTGTTACCTGCACTTGAAGGGCAGGTGATATTAATACACTGCAACTTCTCTTGGAACAACTATGACTGCATAAGTAGACAAGACTTGGTCCAAGTTATTTATTAATTGTTTCATTACAATCAAATTGCAGATTTATTGTTTTACTACAAACAATGTAAAATCTAGTCCCAGTAAGAAATAAGTTGGTTTAGGATGTGTTTAGATGTGAAAACACAAAACTGGTGTTCCACGTCCTACTTTGAGAAATAGCTGCTGTAGTCCATATGCTCTACATTACACATTTAATACAACCTCAACAGCCTCTACTCACTACTTCTCATGTAAAAAAGCTTCCTGTTAAGGTAACAATACTTACTGCAGGTGAAGAGGATTTACAGATAAGTATTACTGTTCCCTTAATCAAACTCGGGACAATTACAAGACATTAACACATGACCTCAAAGTCTGTTATTAGGTGTCCAAAGACACAGAGGAGGCACATGTCCATATTAAAAAATTACACTTATTGCAGCATTTAATATAGCCTGAAGCAATAGGTAAAACTACAAACTTTTACAGTAAAGGGAGCTACTTACCTCCTTCTCCATAAAACAAGAGGCCATTATAAAATTTAGTTTCTGCCTAATAACAAAAGCAGAAATTTGGTTTTTAATAAATAGAATAGATGTAATCATGCTACAAAAATTTAGACATCATCTCATTTCTTTACTGCTAAAGAATAACTATCTGCTTGCCAATGTGCAAACATTTTCATACATAAGAGACAGATGAATTTACCTCATATTTTAGCTTCTTGATTTCACAGCAAAGAGCAGCATACACAGTTATTACTTTGTTTAGAACCTAGACTCAAAGGAGGGGGAAAAAAAAAAACACACATTACAAATAGATTCACATTTAGAGGGATTGGGTTTAGCTAGAATAACTCATTTTTTTAATATATACATTTTTTGCTTTCAAACATAAAGCCCTTACCTTGTTTTCTGTCTTTATGAGCTCCAGCAGGGAGGATTGCTCATATGGCAAAAGCTAAAATTAAAAAAAGAACAAAACAACAAACAAACTTTAGAAAATATTGGTCATAAATATATTTATCCAACTAAGACATTTTTTACACACACCCCCCAAGATTAATCTCAAAGAGGGGCAGTAATTGCACATTATTGACAATCTACACTGCAGGAAACTTTCACTTCACATTTACATTCACATTTCTTTCACTCTAGGCAGATAGGCAAATAACTAAGTATACTACAAAGCATTTACAATAATTTGCTTACAGAGCTTGGAAAGCAAAAGCATGGTTATTATGGCATACATAGAAAAACAAACGGCTCAGGAAAAGTAACACACGAATTAAGAATCCCAAATGCAGAAAATGGAATGCATAATGTATATCTGTATGCAGGCACTGACATTTTGTACTGAAGTCAGCCATGATATTGAGTAGCTCATCTGCATCCAGCCCTGTGGTGACCCTACGCATAATTTATTCAAATTATTCAGACCTATGATTGCTTGAAAGTGTATCTTCAGCACCATCAACTTCCACATGGTAACAAAAGGGCTTTTAATGATATCTGTAAATTTATCAGAGAAGAAAAAAAAATAATGCTGCACAGAGGACATACAAGTTATGACCAAGGAAACTCATCTCTGGATAAAAATACAGTACCAAAGCCATTTTGTTAAGTCAAAACACAACTAGAAATACACATACAGCTTGCTCTGAAGTTATACAACAACTATTAGCAAGCTCTTCTGGAACCTCAACCTACAGATAAACACACCAACAGGGAAGAAACCTCCTGGAATTAGCCTTCCCTACACATGAAGAACTATACATTTAACTTCCACTTGTATCCAAATGACTGGAAAAGAATAATAGGAAAGCATCATTTCCAACGATATGCACCAATTTATTAATTATTTCCCTAATTAAAATTGTATTGGATAGGTTTCTCAAACACAAGTCCAAGTTTTAAGGGCACAAATGCATCAAGCTTTTTACTTAAGTTTTGGAGGGAAGGAGGAACTAGGAAAACCACAGTTGCAATGTATATTAAATAAATTAATACCTTTAATGCAATGGGATTGAGACTGAAGTCCCAAACATCTCCAACAGAGTCATCCAAAGCATCTTCAATTCTCTTCAGCTGAGAAGCATATTCCTCAATAAATTTTCCATAATTCTTCAGCTGTACTTCGGCATGAATTTCTGAGAATTGATAACATTTGTACACTTTTATAGATTGTTCAGTAAACTGCAATATCAAAAAATTCTTAAAAAATACTTTGTTGCCATTTAGCTTTAGCACTGTATTCCTCACTTTGCTGCAGCATTTTTCCTTATTACAACCACATCTTTAATACAAAGTTCTTATTTGTTTAAAACACAATCCTACAACGTAGTGTCAAGTTTAAAAGAAATTCCAAGTCCTACTTAAATAATATCGAACATATAAGTGGTTTGCAGAAAACTACATTTTAAATTTACATGTACTTTCAAACCAAGACCTTAAGAAACCTAGCAATCGCATCAAGATGCTAAGCAATGAAGTGACTGCAGAAATCTTAACACAGCAGGTGATTCTACCCATCAGCTGAAAGCGTTGTGTCAGAGTTTGAGGGAACCGGACTAACTGTTTCTGCCTGAGTAGCAGTTGTATTAGTAAGCAATCATTTTGCTCTCCCTGCTACTTTTCTGTAACTTGTTTGGTTTTACAAGTGAAGTTTGTGGCCTTTAATCATTCCCCTCGCTTGCAAATTCATCATCTTCAAGCAGATCTTTTCTTCTGCTTACCAGCCAGACACTGAAAGACACAGCTCTCCTGTTCCTCTTAGGGACAAGTAGGTCCAAAAGGGTAACAACATTCAGCCCATCTAACACCAGGAATAGTGCTATTAATTAACAGTGCAAGTCAGATGGGCCACAAAAACTTCATTCACTCTATCCTGATCTTTTTTCATCCTACATTAGGATACTCCCCCCTACTCCCACCAGATTATATACAATTATTTAGTTGCATAATCTGAACAAGAGTGACTGATTACACAGCTCAAGGCTTCTACGCTCAGTGAGGAAGTGCAATCCCTTTTCCTGTGAAAACTAAAGCATCTTCCCCATAATTAGATAACAATCTACCAGCTTGTGATCTTCTGCTATTTGTTAAAAACAGAATTACCCAAAAACATCAGAGAATGTAAGTCAGAGAAACAACTGAACTTTTCCTAAACAAGAATTCGACTCTCACATAGGTTTATGTGTGTCCTTTCCACATTTCAGGGAGTAGCCTGCTCTAGAAAGTTAAAAAAAACAACCCTTATTTTATTCGGTGTGTTTAGCCAGCCCCTTACTCATCCACCTTGTCAATAACTGAGCCAAATGGCAGTTGATGGCTACTGCAGTGGGAGAGCACTGCTGAATCAATTATCACTTAGAAATCCTTTGGAGAAAGAAAATATTTGACTGAGACACTGCACTGGCCATAAGGGAAGGAATGAGTAAGGACAAATTACTAAGGAAAAGATGAGAAGGACTATGCACCGGAAGGCTGAGACCGAGAAGAAATGACTGCAGTGAAGTCCTGAACTAATTCTGAGCTAGTACTTTGAAGCCAGCAGCAATGACAACCTTGAGGGCACAGGGACTGCAAAGCCTATCCAAGAAGCACAGTAAACTCTCCCACACTATGTTTTGCACTAGTGCCATTGGGTTCCACCTGTACCTGCAGCCCATACAGTGCACAGGCAATGCCAAAATAAGGAGACTGAATTTCATGTAAACATGGAAGAAGCAAGTGAATGAAAAACTCTCCATCAGCAGCATGCACTCCAGACACTGATGTGCCCTTGAGTTGCATCATCGTATATCTCGTATAAATTCATCTCATCTTTCCGGTTCCTCACAGTGCATCTTCTGGAGACTCTGCTGCAGAAAAGCAGTAAAACAGTAATGGATGCAGAGCCTTGCAGAACAGAGTTTACCTAGCCACCAGCTTCAGTACTTCCACAGAAATCACAGAATCATTCTGGTTGGAAGAGACCTTCAAGATCAGTCCAACCTTTAACCTAACACTAAACCACATCCCACAGCAGCACATCTACATGCCTTTTAAATACCTCCAGGGAAGAGGACTCCACCACCTCCCTGGGCAGCCCATGCTTAACAACCTTTTGGTGAAGAATTTTTTCCTAATATTCAATCTAAACCTGGCACAACTTCAGTCCGTCTCCTCTCGTCATATCACTTATTACGCAGGAGAACAGACCAACCCCCACCTCACTACAACCTCTCCAAGTAGCTGTGGAGAGCGGTAAGGTCTCCCATGAGCCTCTTTTTTTCCCCAAGCTAGACAACCTCCATTCCCTCAGCTGCTCCTCACAGGACTTGTTCTCTAAACCTTTCACCAGCTTTGTAGCTCTTCTTTGGATAAAATTCAGCCCTTCAATGTCCCTCCTGTAGTGAAGGGCCCAAACCTGAACACAGTATTCGAGATGTAGCCTCAACCAGTGCTGAGTGCAGGGGGATGGTCACTTCCCTGGTCCTGCTGGCTACACTACTTCTCATACAAGCCAGGATGCTGTTGGCCTTCTTGGCCACCTGGGTACACTGCTGGCTTGTATTTAGGAGGCTGTCAACCAACACTCCCAGGTCTTTTTCCATCAGGCAGCTTTCCAGACACTCTTCCCCAAGCCTGTAGCATTGCAGGGGCTTGTTGAGACCCAAGTGCAGGACGCAGCACTTGGCCTTGTTGAACCTCATGGCATTTGCCTCAGGCCATTGATCCAGTCTGTTCAGGTCCCTCTGTAGAGCCTTCCTACCTTCAAGCAGATCAACACTACCACCCACCTTTGTGTCATCTGCAAACTTACTGAGGGTGCCCTCAATCCTCTTGTCCAGTTCATTGATAAATACATTAAACAGAACTGGCCCCAGTATTGAGCCCTGGGGAACACCACTTGTGACTGGCCAACAACCAAATTGGACTCCATTTACTACCACTCCACACAGTTTATCCAGCAAAGGATACACTCATCCAACCCAAAAGCAGCCAGTTTCTCCAAGAAAATGCTGTGGGAAATGGTGTCAAAAGCTTTACTGAAGTTCAGGTAGACAATATCCACATCATTTTACTGATCCACTAAGTGGGTCATCTTGTCATAGGAGATCAAGTTAGTCAAGCAGGACCTGCCTTTCCTAAGCCCATGCTGAGCCCAATCATCTGGTTATCTTGTATGTGCCATGTGATGGCACTCAAGGTGACCTACTCCATAACCCTCCCTGGCACTGAGGTCAGACTGACAGGCCTGTAGTTCCCCAGTCCTCCTTCCAGTGCTTCTTGTCAATGGGAGTCACATTTGCTAACTTCCAGTCATCTGGGGCCGCTTCAGTTCGGCAGGATGGCTGACATATGATGGAAAGTGACTTGATGCCTGCTTCTGCTGGCTCCCTCAGTACTCTTGGGTGGATCTCAACCAGCCTCATAGATTTGTGTGTCTATTTACTGCTAGAAAATCTCAAGATTTATTATAGAGGTAAGCTCCATTATTCCCCCAACTCCATCTCATCCCTTCACACATAGGCAAGTTAAAACCAGATAAACTGACAGAGACATCAGGGCTTTATAAGGAAAAAAGAAAAAGCACCCAAGTCATACAAGAGCATGAAATTGACAGGGCTGTTCAAATCAGTTCCCTGTGAAACAGCATTTCTCAAACATCTCACACCAGCGCTCTGACAGAGACCCAGAAACTGTCACCTCTCCAGCAGCCAATGATAGATTTTTAACAACACTACAGCTCAACATAAATGATATTAAATATTTCTAAATACTTAACTATTGATAGCCATCAATTGGCTGCCTTGTACTGATCACATATATAGAATAAGAGACAGATGTGAATAATTTCTCACTGTTTTAGAGAAAGTTAAAGCTATTAGCTAGCCAGAGATAGGCAGGGCTGAGCTGATTAAAAAGTGACTTGGAGGTAGGGGACACTTTTTAAGGTTCAGAAATTTTTTGCTAAATAAACTGGCTTACAGGGAGAAAGAAAAAGAAATCACAGAACGCAGACTTTTTTTTGGAGCAGCAGACATACTTCATAAGGTATAATCTGTTTACAACAAATTTTGATTTAGGTTCTCCTGAGGTGATAAAATGAAAACATTACGATCAGAACAACACCAGATATCTACAACAAACAGCAACAAAAAAAAAAAGTGTGCTTTCCAGTCACAGGATTTTTCTGTGTTTTCTCTCTGGAAGAACTTTGTGCTGCTCTCAACAGAAGATCAGCCTATTTGCTCGCCATCAAGATGTTGGTAATGCAGCATATTATGTCATGCAACATTCTCCCAGCTGCACTTAATGTCATAGTCAAACTGGTGGAGTTCTGGCATTCTGAATAAAAACTGCATTTGCTATTCTGCAGCTGGAGAACTGCTCAAAACATCAGCTCAGCACAGCCTCAGTCTCCACCAAAATCCAGATTAAGTGAATATGGTATAAACAGTATCATCCCTTGGGATAACAGCAGCTGTGAAACAGTTGGCCCCTGAGTAACATATCTGTACAATAACACCTGGTGTAATTAATTTGGCACAGTTCAATTTACGGTGTGTACTACAGTGTGACAACCATATACATTCCCTGTTTAGAATGTAGGTCACCTCCACAGACTAAGGAAAGTGTGAATTTTGACGGGGTGCCTGTCAAAATTCACGTTTTTCTTAAGCACTGCTAAGTCTTTTTAATTGTTGGGGTCTTGCTAAAAGGTGAAACTGCAAGTGACCACCCAGCTGCACGCCAGAAAGCCTTCACCAACGGAAGCTGCATACAACTAACTTATCTAGCTAGGACTTCCCTGACTAACAGGGGAAACAACTGCAACGATTTGTGAACCACGAGAAACGACCGGGAAGGACAGAAACACTGTCCCCACGACAAGCATCTGCTCCTCCCGACTTTTTGAAAGAAAAGGTGGTTTAGGTTTTGGAATATGAAATATTTTTAGTCCCAAATGAAGGTGGTTTATAGAT
>JANHFX010013786.1:0-88898 GCA_027560015.1 Chloroceryle amazona | reverse complement strand
ACTTCAGAAAGTGCTGTTAATTAGAAGTACTGAACTGAAAAGTAAAATCACTGAACAGAATTAGTCCTGTTTTCACCAAAACCAGGACAATAAGACATTGCATTTGTACAGGATATGGCTTTCACAAATAATGTGCTCTCCCTTGAGAGCATCCCCAGCAGCCGTATCTAAACACATGAATATTCCTCTAGTTACATGAGTAATGGGGAAAAATATGCCCTGTGGTTCTCAGAACCTTGATTTCCATTTAAAATATATATTTACTTGGATATCCCTATCCTGGACATGATAGATCAGTATCTACAACCATCTGTGTCCAGAAGCAGCAATAGCCAAAATCAGGCTTGAGTGTTTGAAGCTCTGAAGCGTAGAAGTTATAAGGTATCTTGAAATTGTGTTGACTGTGCCTTATGCAGCTTCCATGGGATGGGAAGCCATCGCATCTCTTATTGACCTTCTCTACTCTATTTCTACCAAATGCACTTTCCTCACTGTGAGCTAGCAAATAATGCAATGGGAAGTGAGATGGAGAAGCCACAGAACACATAATAGTTGTCAACTGTCTGCTTTTTGGCCACCTGATGGAAAAATGGGTGAGAGCACAGTTACAGTTCAAATAGTTTCAAGAACGTGAGTGGCCCATGAAATCCACGGGATCTGGTATATCTAGTGTGGGAGAAATGGACAGAAGTTATGGAGCACTTTTCTGTAATAGAAAAAAACTTGTAACCTCCTGTGCTCTTAGAGGAACATACCTCAGGAACACTAAGTCAGCAATAAATAAGCAGACAGATATATACTGCACCCATCGTGTTCTGTGCAGCACATTGCAGCAAAATTCTATTTGGATTCAGACATTATCAATAGGAGATCTCTTTGCTTGTTGTTTTCTTTGAGAGAGTTTGTCTCCCAAAAAAAGCAAATGAGGAGTTTAGGACTGTGGGATAAGAAAATCAGATGAATGTTGAGGCTAAAATGATCAGGAGTGAAATAGTTTGGCTTTTCCTTGGCTAGGATAAAAGCTAAATCTGACATAAACAGCCATTTCTCCTACTTGAGTTAAAGCTCTAAGGTAAATTCTAGGATTGGTGTGAACAAGGCATAGAGATGCCCTTGACAGAGGTTCCAGGTGAAGTTTTAAAGACTTAGTGTAGATTTCAATAGGCACAGCATGTGTCTCTTATTTTAGGTAGTCTGCAAACAATTTACGACAAGATTTGATCAAACAATGCTAATTCATGTTTTCAAGGTTGTTTTCAGAATGAATGAAATCCTGGCAGAGAAACCATCAAAATTAATTTAGCTAATTGGTGGATTCTCCTCTGCAGTCTGAAGTCAGAGTGAATATGGATCACAGTTTTCATTAGGCTGCTGCTTTCTAGTCCATTTAGTTAATTTAGTGTTTGAACTGCATGTAGACAAGACCTTATGTTTTGCTACAAAGTTCAGTTTAAAAGGAGGAAATATGAGAAACTGCTTACTCAGAGACTCACAAAATATAATAAGAAGGAAAAACAACAGACTGAGAATCCTTTAAGAGAACAGATAAAATTTTCGCTTTGTCTGACTTTAGTATTTTGGCCATATAGGTAAATTTATTCCATTTACAGGATGGCCTGATCTATAGCCTGTGGAGGATAGTGGTTTCAGGTGGAGGTGTACTGATTCTGATGGACAAGAGAACACTCTAGTAAGAGAATTCAGTGTGGCTTGCTTAAGTTTACTTCATATGTTCTTATTTGTTCAAGTTTTCACAAAAAGAAGTTTGTATGAGAAAAATGAGAGTGAATCTTTTTTTGACATGAGCGTACTCATTCCAAAGAAATGATCACGAGATTTCAGGGGAAAAGTGAGACGTGATTGCAAGGCTTCCATTTATAATGTTTCTGTGGGCAACTGTTTGTCCTGTTGCTCCTTCCATAGGAGATTTTTTTTTGTCTATGAGTTGTGTGGAGTGTTTTAGTTATTAAATGCTCACAATTATTTTTCTTTCTTCAGCCTCTCAAGATAACTACCAGTAGCTCAAACAGCTTTAATTTTAATTAATTGTTACTATTTACTGTTTACTTGTTAGTGTACTTATTGCAACATGTTAAAAGCAACAGAAGCATGAAAAGTCAGCTTGTAAAAGTGACAGATGTCCATAGCAATAGCATAATGCATGCAGTGTATCATATATGCAAGCTTCTCAGAAATATCTTTTGACAAAAATTTATAAAACTCTCTTTGCAGTCAGCAGGTTGAGAGGTAAGATATGGAATTGGCCCTAACCCTCTTGCCTTATGCTGTTAAAAAGAACCTGAATGAACTGGTTTGGAGTTGAGCAGTAAGTGTTTTGCTGAAAGGGTTAGCCAGGACTGCTTCTTTGCAGGGAAGTCTCTCTGAAGTGCATACATAAGGAATACAGATGGGCTAATGAACGAACAGTGATAAATAAATTGAAGATGTGGCCTAAATATTTTCAGAAATATTTTCAACTAACATTGTCTTCTGGGGTTTTTTTTAGTATCTTGTAGCATCTTTT
Organism: Chloroceryle amazona; assembly: GCA_027560015.1. Taxonomy (NCBI): domain Eukaryota; kingdom Metazoa; phylum Chordata; class Aves; order Coraciiformes; family Cerylidae; genus Chloroceryle; species Chloroceryle amazona. The sequence goes on along the minus strand of JANHFX010013786.1, from coordinate 86,374 downwards.
CCTGAACTTTAGTACTATTTCTAAAGCCTCTTGTTTACATGTTTTTGCTTTTTTTTCTCTGCCTCTTTCCCCTTTTATCCCCCTTTCATTCTCTCTTTCTGTCATTCTTTGTTTCTTCAGCCTCCTTTCCCTCTCATCTTTTTATCTTCCTTACTTCTTTTTCCTTTTGTCTACATTCTTTCCTCCTTTTGTCCTCTCTTACTCTGTCTCTCTCCCCCAGTTCCCTTTTTTAATTTCTTGCTCCATATCTCCCATCACCACACTTCCTTTAGTTTATTTTATCTGGTTCAGCCTGTAGTTTCATAAACCTGCATTTGTTGGATGAAGTAAAAAAGGGGAGGAAATAAACAACCAGAGTGTGTTTTCTTCTGTCCAGGGCAGTAACAGGTCACTACCTGGACAGGAGCATATGACTTGGGAAGCTCTGATGATGATTTTGCTTGCATATGTACAACCTTGCAGGTCTCATAAAAGCAAGATTTCAGGAGTTGAACCAACTCAAAAGTGGGAGTGTTATAAATTGAAGACATAAAGGCATATTGATGATCTTTTTAGACCTTCTGTTTTAGTATATTCCTGCATTATCATCTGACACAGTAGCTCCATATTCAATTAGTTAAACATCTTTTCTGAGTAGATTAAAAGAGAAGCATGAAGTAAGATTAAAAATTTTGCTTAGCCAGCTGTCCCATCCCCTGTTACTATAGATCAAATGGGCTAGGGGATTTATCTGGGGAAAAGTCTTGAATATAACTCATATAATTGCCAAAGCCTGGTGGGGGCTGGGGTCTGTCTGTGTCTGGCAGCCAGGGGCCATCCCACTGCCCCTGTCCCAAGCATTGGACACCGCCTTAGAGACAGGCACAGGCCAAGGCTGGGCTGGGACATGGGCTGGAGGGTGGACGGCTCAGCAGGGCCCATGGCTGGTCAGGGTAGGGCTGTGGGGAGCTGGAAACTGGTCCTACCACAGTGTTGCTGTGTCAGGGCCTCACAGCCCCAAGGAACTGATGTGGGGTACTGGGCCAGGATCATGGTAGAGGAAGACCCAGAGGACTGGACAGGGGCAGTCAGGGCTGGAGATGCCTCCATGGCCCTGACAATAATAACCAGGATATTGCATAACTCTTACTAAGCAGAAATCCATTCTGAGAAAATTTTCAGAGAAATTAAGACAATAGTACTGGGAGGGTTTATTTGTTTGAGCATTTTCCAAGAAAAGATATTTAAGTAAAAATATCATTCTCATCTTGAGTAATAACTGAAAACTTGAAAATAAAACAACAAATTCTGTTCACCAGATAAAAAATAACTTCTTTTTCAGCCATTTTTGAATCTGACCATCTTTGTGTAGTAATTGAAAAGGAGAATGATTTTGTAATATTAGGAAACTGAATCTTCATTGGTGGAGGGAAGAATGGATTTCTTATTTGTTGCCAGGCATGGAATTTTAAAGTAAAACACTAGCATAGGTAAATATTACAGGAGAAACAATATTTTTTTTTCTTATTCTTAGAAAATATACTAAAAAAAAAAAAAAAATAAAATAAAAAAAACCTCTTAGGGATGTCCAGACAGTGTTATCAACCCTTTACTGGTTTTGTAAATCTAGCCAAATGTTGGGAACACACTATTAGAGCTTCTGCTGTGTAAAGTATTCTTAACTATTGTACTATTGTGATCATTTGAACTGAATACACAATAAAAGAGTATCTTGTATTTATATAAGGAAATAAAAACATTTGAGAAATTCCAGAACACTGAGGCATATGCTGTGACTATTCAACTAGGGGAAGAATCTCTAGGGGGAATATCTTCTTTGGGAAGAAGATATTATTTTGTGAACATTGATACCATCTTTTTAATGTAGTGACAATAATTTCAGAGAAGAGGGACTTTTATGTTTTTCAATCAATGGTATTTATAAAGATATGATTCTCTTTGAAATTCCATATTGACTTTTTTAGAAGTTTAGCCTGTGTTTTATTGGGAACTGGGAGCAGTTGTGAAGATTGATTAATTTTTCTATATCTGACACTGCTCCATAAGAACTGTAACTGGCAAAAAAGTTGGCATTCATCTTAGCTTAGATGTTCATAGCATAGACCTTGACTCTTAGCTGTCTACACTTCCTTTAAGTCAGTTATTTATAGTTGTCCTTTATAAATCTTAAACAGAGTTACTACTAATTTCAGTATAGGTGTCTATTGGAGTCTAAATGTAATGGTAACTGAGAATAAATTGGATGTTGCCTGTGCTGGAAGTTTAGTGGTATACAAGGGGGCACTGGAAAAATTCATAAAAGATAAATCCTTTGCAGATTATTAAATACATGGACAGCACTTCTGGTTCAGGAAATCTCAAAAATTCAAGCCTCTGAAGGCTGAGAGAATACTTGTCAATGTGTCTTAAAAAGCTTTTTTTTTTCATGTTCCTCCTTAGCCAACCACTTACTGGCATTGGCAGAGACAGGTTAGTGGGCTAGATGCACCTTTGCTTCCACTCTGTGCCCGAGTCTCCTGTTAGGACTTTGTCATAGTAATAGACAGAAGTGTGAGGTTTTCTCCTGTAAAGTTATCTTTCTGTGGGCTACAAGAATTTTTTATATGACAATATCTATCAAAAAATGAAAAGGTGTGATGGATCCTCAGAGAGGAATGTCAGTGTAGTAAAAAGGCTATGGACCAGTTCATTAGCTTCAGGCTCTTTAATTCCATCTGTAGGTGCCTAGAAGCTTTTTAAAAGTGAAGTCCTGGAGACTAAAGGAGACTGATCAGCTGAAAAGTGCTTCTGAGAAAGTCTGTGGTGAGCATAGGACATTTGAAAGCACCTTATTAGCTGCTGGCAGTGTCCAGAATACAGGCTAGTATGGCATGAGCTAAATATGAATACTGTTTCATCTGTTGTTTAAAGGTTGGTTTCCTCTAAAAATGTTTGCTCCTCACCTATTGAAAATATAATGTTGAAAAGTTATCTGCTCACTGGCATTACTCCCATGAAATCACAGCCAAACTTCCTGAGATAACTCTGATTCATCTATGTGGTCTGATGTCAGACCTACAACTTAGGAAGGGAGGAATTATATATGACCTGTAACTAATTGCAACCTACTCCTTAATGACAGGGAAGATAAGCATGATAGAATAATAATGCTTTTCACTCTCAAAGTAATGAAAACACTTTATACATTCTGAATTCTAGTTTATAGAATTCTTTTTATATGTTTATGATAGTTTGAGATGGGCTTGGTTTCACTATGTGTTAGTTGTGGATATTTCCTATGACTGCTTTTTAAAAGATGATAATATGTGACTACTTTTTTAATAAGTGATATTTGATTTGTACTGTTCTCCAAAGAGCATATACTGTGAAAATATCAGATATGAAAATATTAGGCTTCTGTAGTTTGAGTCAACAATTTTACAGAGCTAAACATGGTTTCATATATTTATTTTTCATGACAAATGAATTTGCTTTTTTGATTGAAGACAGCTCCTTGCTTTGCATGTGTTCTGGTCAGGATGACAGATACTAAGGTCAAAGTTTCTTATTATATTTGAATTTATCTAATTCGGGTTAGAAGGAGATGGGTAGACTAGTTACAAAAGCAACACTTTAAAGTCTATTTCTATCTTATTTACTCTGTGCACTCAGTGTTTTGGATTTTTTAAAGTTTTTTTTAAATTAAAATATGGGAATGTGTGGTGTTTAGCGCTCTTTAGGATATTAGATTTTGCTGTGATACCCCTTTACCCTCGGATTTTAAAGGTCTTCTCTATATTTCATGTGTTCTACTAGCCAACCATGTATTCTTCATTACATTCATCACATAAGTAAAAGAAGTTTTCAGAAATCAAGCAGTCATTCCTTATATTATTGCAGATTAACATAAGCAATACAATTTATGATCACATTTTGTTTTCAGTATAGAACTAGCCCTGAAGAATCCTAGAAATTTTATATTAATAGCTTAACAAAAAAGGCTGAAAAAAGTTTCTTCTTTTGCCCTTCTCTAAATGTTTGTTTACCCATGTTAAAATCCAAACCCTCATGTCTGAGACAATGGCAAGCAAGAAAGACACTTTTGGGAAAACCAAAAATTACAAACCAGTTATGTAAATTGCACAACTTTGTAATGTATGAGAATTAGTTTAATTGTAAATTTCAGTGAGATATGTGGTCAAGATAAGGCTTTAAAACATGATAGGATGTGGCAATAATTGGAAATTCCTAGATATAGGGATTGCTATAGCTCTCAGAAAGTTTTTATTCAGACTCAGCAGCCTATTAATGTAGGTCTTTGGGCCATTAAGGAGTTTGCTGTGATGCATTGCTTCAATTTTCAAATGAGTTGTGGAAGAAGTTTTCTCAAATGCAACTTTTATCTAAGAATAAGGTTGGATTCCGTAAGGATTGCAAGAGAGCTTCTGAAAAGATATAAATTTTAAAAAGAAAAAAAAAAAGCAAATCCTTCAGATTCTATGCTACCTCTATTGTTTAGCTGAAGAATATATCAGAATAAGACAAACATCTGGTAAAAATGCAAAATTTTTGTCTCAGTAAATATGGTGAGTACATGCTGTTCCAGCAAAGTTTCTGAGCAAGTTCATCTAGCCATTTCCTCAAACCATCTTGCAGTGTAAAATCCCATGCATATTACTTGATCTCAAATAAAACAAAGCAAACCAGATTATATTTACAAAAAAAAAATATATAATCTGTTACAGAAATGCAAAATGGTAAGTGTGAAGTTCTTTTCCAGAATAGCACTTATCTATACAAAACAAGTGCAGCCAGGATACTCAACATTAGGGTATCTAATGATGTTTTTATCCTACCTATTTGTCATTGAGTACATAATGGTTAATAGGAGCACAGTATCTGGAAGCGTTGGTTGTACACACAAGGATGGATCAAGGCCAAGACAATGACTTTAGGTGAGGTCTTTTCAGCACATCAATATATTATTTTGCAAAAGAGAAAAACCAAACAGTATAATCTGGAATGAATTAATAAATAGTTCTGCATGGCTACGGGTAGCAAGAATGGCCTAAACTGTAGGTTATGCAGATAAGTTCCTCAGTGTTTTGGCTGTTGGTATGAAGAATATTTGATAGAAGAACAGGAAGCAAATGAAGGAACTATTTCTGTCATAGCTTCAAAGAACAAAACTCTCGAAATGCCTTCTCAATAAATCCATATCTATATAAATGAATATCTTGTGAAATTTATAGAATCATTGTAACTTGAGAACCCTCACTGAAATGACCTTAAATTGGAACCACAAATTCCATGAGGAAGCACACTGCTTTTCAAAAGAGAGTGAAATAAGGTTTCAGAGTTATGGGTGCTCAAATATTCTTAAATTAAAACACACTGGAGTTATCACTCAACTATAATATTATCCTGGCTCTGCAGTTCTTTTATGTGTCTAACTACCACTGTAGTGAATGCAGCATTTCATCAAGATAGTTACAGAGCTGGACTTCAATAGCTCTTTGTTTCTTTGTCATGATTTATTTGGAAAATATTGTATTTGGCAATAGTAAGAGTAGAAACATACTTTGCATCTTAAACTGAAAACTAAAACCCCAACTGTGTAAACACTTAGGCAGGTGTTCATTTTTGTGCATTATGAATATCTCTTTGCAGAATTCACTGCTGTTGCTCACAAAACTTTTCACTTTGACTATTAGGTTGAGCTTCTTTTGTGCAACTTCTCATACCTATTACGAAAGTACATTCTATAGCAGACTTCCTTAAACTCTTCTTTGTATGTCATACTTTCTATTTTGTAGTAGATACCCTACAATATTCTAGAAGGTTTCCTTTGCAACTTGACTTGATATCAAAAGCTGAATGTGTATTATATTTAGATACATCATGAACATAAGAACTATTATTTTAGGCAATATAACATTCAGTTTGTTATTATAACCCAGTAACTGCCGCACAACATCATACTAAATTTTTACCTAATGCTGTGGGAATAGTACCCACTATCCCTAGGACTGGATCTAGCCCATTGTGACTGGTCTAGACTCGCTGTGTTCTTCCCACTGTATGACTGTGGGTGGTATGTGATCTACATCAAGGCAGCATGAGTGGACACATTGTAACAGATCAGAACCATTGCAGAAGTCTTGTCAAATTGAGAAAATCTCACTAAATAGTAAAGGAATACCGATTTTCAGTCTTATTTGGGGATTTTTTTGTGTGCTATTTTTGATGGATCCTCTTACTCAAAATCCATCAACTCATCTGATACCTCTGGAACCTGTGAAGTGTTAACTCTTAACCTCATCCTTTTGGAAGATGACTGAAAATGGGTAAAAGGATGTGTGTTATGTGGAGAAAAGGGATATATATTAAAAAAATAAATAATGGTGTGATAGGGATAAGGGGCAGGGGCGGGGGGGCTGATGGTTTAAAACTCCGTGGGCCTTGGAATCAAGCCTGTTTCAGTCAGATTGTGGCCCTACTAACAAATCCAATAGCAGCTAATCTGATCATCTGCTTTCTAGTTTTCATGCTGTGTTTTCTTCAGAGTTCCTTCTCCTACTTTCAGTCTGTGACAGTGTGATAAGACACAAGAAATTTAGTCATCATTGCTGCTGTAAAGGAGCTCAGAGAAGGGATTATGATATTCCATAACCCTTACATTAGACACGGACAGGGGCAGCCACTGCTGTGATTACAGGCCTGAACACTGCTGTTATTTTTCCCACCTCCTTCCTGCTATTCATACATTTATCTATTTATTTATTTATACCTTTTTTTCTTTCTGATTTTTTTTTTTTTCAGAGAAAACTTCAAAAGATTAGCTGAGAAATAGTCACCATTGCAATCATGATCGTAAATCTCATTGTGCAGAACTCAGAAGTTGTGCAGTTCAGAAGGCTGTTACACTTCTAACCAGCTCGGCCAAGATAACTCTCATGCAAGTTATCAAAAACACTCATCCGCTATTCAGTCATTATTAGGTAATTCAAACAGTGTAAGCTGAACAAATCAACATGGAATACAGAGAGGATACCACAGGAAACACTGATTTGGGAAAAATGTCATTTATTGCTGAGTCAAGTCAGAGATTAGGTCACCTTTCCTCTGCTCTGCACATGGCAATATTTGTGACGAGTTTATTATTTGCAGTACCTCTTGCTTCTGTACATCACGTCTGTTTGCCTTGCTGTTACCAAACCAATAATTATTATTCTGTTAATTGGCATTCCAGAATCAAGTCTTTTTTCACCAGTCATGACTCATTCCCACAAAGACGTGTCTTCACATGCACACACAAAAACTAATTATAAAATAAAAAATAAAATAAAGTCACTACTAAACAAAATGGGTGACAATGTAAGTTGCATTGCTTACTAACACAAAAGTAATATAATGGTCTGGAAATAATCTGTTTCATTGTTTGTTTGCTTTAAAAGTAAGAAACAAGAGACTTTTAATTGGCTTAAGCTGTTGGTTAAAGATTGCATCTTGCATTTCAAAAGGAATCCCTGTCGCTGGCATTGTTATGAATTTTGCAGCATTATTATAAGGAAAGGTACTATATGGAAATGTAAGCCATATGCTGCTCTGCTCTACTCAGCTAGGAGGACCCTGGCAGATCCAGAATTAGCTGTGTAACAGTTAGTGGACTGTCATACAGTGGACTCAGCAGCCGCTTCTGAGACTGTGTGAGAAGATTTCCTTGCAGATAAACCATCTGACAGTTTGGTCATCACCAAACTCTGAGCAAGGAGGACAGGTTTTAATTACAACAGCAAAAGGCAGATCTGGAGACTCCTCTGTGGCTCCATGCAGGACTAAAAGAGGAGCCTGTTGTGAGCCCTGGACCTCCATTATGTACCATATAATTCAGGTTACATTTGGCTTTTTCCTGGAAGTGAAGGCCAGCTGGGAAAGCTTGAGAGAGTTCTGATAGAAGTGGAGACTGCTGCCCTACTGTATGGTGAGAGATTTTTGAGGTTTTCAAAGGAGATCTTGAATCAATTTCTAAAGCAATAGTGATCTACCATATACAGAGCCTGAGACTTCAACTCTCGGACAAGATCAGGGGAGGATGTGTTTAAATGCAATTTACTTAATATATGGCAACGTAAATATTATTTTAATACTTTATATTTTAATATATGTAAACATGATGAAGAGAGGAACTTTGAGGGACATATTTTTACCACAAGTTCCTACCAACAGGTTTTGTATAAAATTTAATCAAATTGTTCCAAATATAGTTTCTTATATTTGATGATATTTATAACGGTTTATGTGTGCATTATTTTTCTTTTTAATTGGAAGACCTATGTAGTACTATCTCTTTGAAAGCTGACTGAAAGCTATTAATTCTGATTTATCAAAGTTTTGCATACAGTTAATGTAAGGTTTAACCTAGCAGTATTTTCTGGAGACAGTTAATGTTTTCTTTAAGCAAAATTTCTGTGTATCCTTTTACAGGGATTTTTGATGAAACACGGAGAGAAGAAAGGTAATACAGTGGCATAAGGCATTACCTTAGCAGTCACTTACCCCTTGACAAACACAGCTGGATTTCTTTGGCCTTTTTACAGAGAATATTAAAAAAATTAATATTACCACAGAATAAAAATTCACGGGTAAAAGTAAACTGTGTGAGAAAAACGATGTAACCTTTTCTAAAAAATAAATTAAAACTGTCAGATGGCTAAGACTGATGGCAAAATTCCCTATTAATTTACGATATTAGGAAATTCAGCATGCCTTGTGTGCAGAGATGACAAGACAAACGATAGTTTTTGCTAAGTAGGTATGCAATCATCCTTAGAAGAAAGAAGAAGAAAAAAAAGAAAAGAAAAGAAAAGAAAAGAAAAGAAAAGAAAAGAAAAGAAAAGAAAAGAGAAAAAAGGAAAATCCACCTTCCAGCATGTTCCTCTTCTGCATTTTGAAATTCTGTGTTGATGCTGGTTGCCTTGAGTAGACCTTTAACATTTTAATTTGATCAAAACTTTTTGACATTTCTTAAACATATTTTCCTGTATTGCTCCTGCCATCCCAGATATTGGTGACATCCACAATCAAAGTGATCCAGCACAATGGATAAGCACTCAATCAGTTAGTCTCACAAACTGAGATGATATTTTTGTTTGTTTGCTTTCGATATTTTGCTTTCCTTTCCATCAAGTGAAAATTTGTTAAAAAAACAATATCTCCATAAAAGACTTTGATATGAAGGAGCCTTATTTGGCCTTGAGCTAATCAAATTAAGAACTCAGTTTGTCAAAGGTCAAGGATGTAGACGACTTCCTGTTTCCTTTAAAACTAAAAGAAACATAAAAAGATCCCAAACTTTTGAGGTATCACCATGGGGATTTCAGAAGATGATTGAGGCTGGAACAAAGCATACCCTTTTGCTTCTGGGTATCAGGAAGGACTTTAATGGTATCATGACATTGATCACTGAATTCAAGGTCATAGTCATGTCAGTGTTAATGAATTCCAAGTATGATTCCACAGAATATTAGTATACAGCAGATAGGAAGCAGTGCATATTATAAATACTTTGAGACTTTATTTATAACAACCCATAATAAAGCTTGATTTTGCCCACTCAGGGTAAATTTAGATGATTGTATCTTTCATGTCATGTGAACCAACATGAACAGAGAGCATGCTTAAATTCTACACAGATTTTTTGTATTTATCACTATTTTAAGGACATGATATAAATTTCTTGAAACCAGAATTATACATTTCTGGAGAAGTTATCTAATACTGACTAGGTAAAATATTGATAATCCTGTGATCTGAAATGATTTCCTGTCTTTGCTCATTTTCTCAGTCTATAGTCAGTTTACGTTTCCTTGTGATTTGCACATAGTCAAAGTCAGTTGAAATTAGGGCAGAGCTGTCTCAGTGAAGCCCACAGTGACAGAAATGTCCCCAGCTGCAGGAATTTGCAGTTGTGTCTACTCCTTTCTCTGTCCACTATAAATATTTCAGTAGGTCATGAAAGAAGCCAGCTACACAAATCAAAACTATAATGTACTGGAGCCAGCTTTTTTCCATTGGCCTAGTATATAGCCAATACTTTTTTAAAATTCGTTGTTATGAAGTATGCATTACATGTATTTTATGTATTTAAAGAAGATACTTTTCAAAAGGCTTTATCAAAGGGATTTTCTCTTGTCACAAGTGAACTAGAATTAGAAATTGGAAATGCAGCAAACTCCAGTGAGATTTGTAATGCCAGTTAGAACCTGTTCTTATTTATAACATCTGTCTCTACCACTGCTAAAAACAAATATTTCTTACATATTGCAGTAAAAGTGAGCTATGCTCTTCAGGATCTCAGATGCAGGCTGTTAGCTTACTGGTATTTTAAGCAATGTTCTGTATAAAAAATGGAAGAAGTATTGGTTCTGATGCAAGACTGAATTCTGTGGTTTAGAAATGTGGCAGGTAGAGACAAAGGCAAGGCGATGGCGAACATTTCCCTGTGCTTCTATAAATCACTGCAAAAGATCAGAGTTTCTGACAGTGTCCATGCAGTACTAATAAAAGATAACAATCTAAAAAAAGTAGAGAGAGATAGAAATGTTAGACCTCTCATCTGAAAATAAACTCTAGACAAGTCTTCTCCATGGCATTCTGTGAGACACAGACTGAGTGATGAAGCTTTCCCAGTGAAAGCAGCCAGATCAATGATAACAGAAACTAAGGTGACATCATAGTTGCTATCTAATTTAGGTTTCAGCAGACCAAAAAGTACACATAACATGCTTCAGTTGAAAAGTAACGATAAACTCTAAATATTCCACCTACTCTTAGACCCTTTCAATAATTTTGATATATTTTATTCCCAGAAACACTTTTGATTGTGAGAGAAAAGTATTTGGCACACTGATAAGGCCTACTACACCTCCTTCTAATGGTTAAATTAAGCAGGATTGGATCTGGGTATTCTATGAAGGTTAGCACTTTTATTGTGAAGAAACACATCTGCAGGAGTGAATTCTGTGCATTGGATTTGGGAGACATTTCTTATTTCAGCAACTAACAAAAAAAATGATTTTTAGAAAAAAAATGAAGCATTGTTTTCTTAATTATCATAAGCATTTTCCATCATAAATACTTCTACAAAAGTTATTTTATAAGCTATTTACTGCTTTGTAAAACATTTGCATCAAGAGATGACAAGTAATACAGAATTTCAAGTTTTGTATGCCCGGATCTATACTGTATCATTTCTGAAGTACCCACCTATGGTTTAAAAATGTGTTTATATAGATGAAGTGGACGTAAACTTCAATGGTTTAGACTATCTGTAAAATCAAAATATGGTACTGAGGTGGTTTTTTATTATGAAATTGAAGTAGATTTGTGTTTAATGTAAATTTAATTAGCTTTCCTTTATCAATGTATGGCATAATCATCCAGTGTCAAGAAAATCTGGTGCCAAAAAGCAACCAAGAAACAATCTCAGTTCTTTATTTTCACTGACCAGAGTGGAACTGGAGAAAAATTATCAAAAAAGCTTCAAAAGAAAAGAGAGATAAAACTATCATGTTTTTTCAGGTACAACTACATTTTCAAAATTCCAGCCATCAATGTTTAAAGATTGTGATTCTAAACCTTGAATACATAATGATTTGTCACATATTGCCCGGAACTATGACTTTCTTATACCAGTTGCACAAATTTTACTGTATGTTTTTTGCTGCTAGTACAGGTAACTAGGATCCATTCTTTATATAAGTTTCCATATATTACCATAATAGAAGCTTCATGCCTTATAGTTACTTGCTTTGTTTTTCATTCCCATTTTATAACAGCATGCCTAAAACCCATCAATATTCAAGTTAGCATTTCAAAATGAAACTATAAATTTCAATTTGGAGAAAATAAGCCCTTATTCAAGCTCATAAGGTTTAAATAGCACATTACCATTGGCTACATTAAGTTTGCATTTCTAATGTTATTTTATGCATTTGACAATAGATGTTCCAGTCTGCTTGGTAGTGGAGAGCAAATGCATGTGAAATGTAAGTCCGCTTAAAATGTAAGAATTTATTAGAGCTGTCAGTCAGCAGTGACATTATTTCTGAAGATATTTGAGTTGATTTTTGAACTTTCCATTGTCTTTATCCTCTGAAGTTTGAGTATAAATAACTCTTTTCAAAGGTTTTCTTCCTAGATTGGTTAGTGCTTCCAAAAGTGAAATAAAATGAAACTGAAAATAGAATACTAGATGCACAAACCTCTTAAGGAAATACCTAGGTAGCAGTTGGAAAAAAAAACAAAAACCAAACCAACCAAACAAACAAAACATGCACACACACACACACACACACACAAAAACAAAACACACACACACCCCCCAAAAAACCTAAACAAACCAAACCCAAACAAAAAACAGAAAAAGCCACAAAACCCACAAACCAAAACAAAACAAAAAAAACAACAACCAAACCAAACAAATGAAAAAACCAACCAGATTGTTTTCCTTCTATTTTTGTTGTTGAATTTAATTCCTTTGGGAATAATGGTGACTATTTGATTTGCCTTTTGAATGCTTTCGTTTTAAGTGAAAGGTAAGTATTAGGGGTCAAGTTGCATCTTTTGCAACTTTCTGAATATTAATTGTGATACCAATTAATATAAAATTCCCTCTGCTGCAGTACTAACAAGAAGAAAATTGTGTGAAAACACTTACTTTCCTGTCAGGAGTGTTTCCTATTCTTCTTTACAGCTTTTCTTGTTTATTGTGTAGATGGACTATTAGAACTGAACAGAAAGAAAACAATTTATTTTCATTTGACTCTTTTTTTATGATTGTCTGTTGCTACTGCCTGTATTTCTTAATGTTTCTTTTGTTTTGTGCTACAGATATTAGATAAATAATTAACCTTCTTATGAAATATTACCTCTATGGGCCAGTGCATCATCCTACCTTGATTCATTTTGATTGCTAACATAACAATCAAAACATAACAATGTCCACCTGTACTCTGTACTCAGCACTGGTGAGGCCACACCTTGAGTATTGTGTCCGGTTTTGGCCAGCTCAATACAAGAGAGATATTGAGGCGCTGGAGTGGGTGCAGAGGAGGGCAACGAAGCTGGTGAAGGGCCTGGTGAATAAATCTTATGAAGAGCAATTGAAGGAGCTGGGATTGTTTAGTTTGAGGAAGAGGAGGCTAAGGAGAGACCTCATCTCTCTCTACAACTACCTGAAAGGACACTGTAGAGAGGTTGGCACTGGTCTCTTCTCACAGGTAATTAGTGATAGAATAAGAGGGAATGGATTCAAGCTGTAACAGGGTATGTTTAGACTGGACATTAGGAAAAAAAAATTCACAGAAAGAGTTGTCAGACACTGGAATAGGCTGCCCAGGGAAGTGGTTGAGTCACCATCCCTGGATGTGTTTAAGGGTTGTTTAGATGTGGCGTTGTGGGACATGATTTAGGGGTGAACTTTGTAGAATAGGTTTAATGGTTGGACTTGATGATCCCAAGGGTCTTTTCCAACCTGAATGATTCTGTTATTCTATGATAAGAGCTTTTGCATGTCTAGAATAAAAAATGTCAGGAATTTAAACACTTAGCAGTCTCCTAGAACTGAGAAACTATCTGTTTAGTTATTGTGTGCTATGCCTGTCAAAAAAAAAAAGAGTGTTTTTTGGTAATCAGTTAAAAAAGTATATTCTTGTTTCAAATGTCAAGACATAACTAAAAAGTGTAGTGATGGATATTAGACTCTTGCATTCATGTAAATATGATCATACTAAAGACGACAAAATTTCTGCAACCCTGGCACCATTTGTACTTTCTTGCTATGTGATGGCAGGTAATGGTTACTTGGACTGCTGAGATGTTTTCACATACAAAGTTCAAGATTCAGTCATGGCATAAATAGATGGAGCTTCACAATGTAAATGTAGTCTGATTATAACTGAATAAAAAAAAAGTAGTGTATTTTCTTCATTCAAGTGAATAATTCTCACACAGTGATTTACACTGAATACATAAGTTTGTCATGCATTTCTCTGTTATAGGCATAATTCTGTTTCCAAGAAGGATTTTATGACCAGAAAGTATATGGCAGTAAAATAGCTGGAAATACCTTGCTTACAATTCTAATAGAGAAATTACAACTCTAATAGAGAAATTAATCAAAAGAAGTCTGTAACAGGTTAGAAAATGCTGAATACTATCTTTGCTGAACATCTAGATCTCCTCACAACTCACATTTGATTTTCCAGATACCTTTCTGAATTACAGAAATCTGGGTTTGGATTGTCTTTAAGTAGAGAAGCAGATGCAGAAGGGTAAACTTTTGGACTCAGAGAGACAATTAATACATTGATATGCAACTAGATTCTTGTCCATGCTAGAGCTGGGGCATACTACTGAATTAACAAGCACTTATACTGCATTAATATACTGCTATAGGATGCTTTAAACATCTGCATGCATTTTCACAGATGTCACAATCATAATTTTGAGCCTCTTATGCACACTTAGATATCAATAAAGTATTTATTTGTGGCTAATGAACCAATGGGATTCTGACATACTGATCCGAATATTAGTTACATTATATGCTGAGGAAGAAGATTGTTTCACAGATTTTAAGAAATTAATCTGTAATAGTATAGAAATATGGATCACTCCAAAATGAAGCTATTCATTTGTTCTCCTCTGGTGTTCTTCCAAAATCATGGGCAAGAGCATTTCTACTATCTCTGTATTAGGGAGCATAACTGCAACACTAATCAAATGACTTCTTAGACTGGAATTAGATGAGATTAGTGTCTACATTGTGCCAAGAAAACTCAGGTTCTCTGTTTATGTGGCCACAGTAATCCAGAGTTCCCATGTAAAACATAGTTGACACAGCAGAATACTTGCTGTGGCAGCAGGAGATTTGTGCTGATGCAGAAGAAAGCAGAACTTAATTTCCCAGTCAGACCTACCATTCCCAGCACAGCTTCTTCTGAAACCCTGTTTCCTTGATATTTTGCTATCCTTACATGCCTCTCCATCTGGGTTTCTGGGCAAGGACCTTGGCAGAAAACAGGACTGGCTTATGAACAGTGTGGACAAAACACACTTGGAAATTTATGAAATTGATCTTGAACTCCAACGTGACTACAAGGCAGTACACAGCTGTCTACAGACTCAGGCTGAATCAAAAGTCTTCAGAGGAGCTATCCCCTTCATATTGTGGATATTGCTACATGAGGGACCAAAAGCTTGTTAAATGAGGGACCAGTTCATCTATTCATGGGAAAACAAGGAAGGTTGCAAGGAAGAGGGTCTCTAAAAGAGATACCATTTAGATGCAGAAGTGGTCATAGTAACTGCAGTCTGAAAAAGATCTGTAGTCACTGACTTGAGCATATGGGTTTTCATGGTCAGACTAACTCTTCCCCAGCTCAAGCCAAAAGTCTGTAAAAACTTCCCTGGTTGTAAATCAAAACCTTTTCCAGGCACTGGAAACAAGAATAACTTGCTTCAAGTTATGGAAAAATAGGGTACACAGGAATCTGATAATGCTAGAAGCAGAGGTCACATCCATTAGGATGATTTCTACCCATTCGAATAAACACAGCCTCTGTTCCAAGTAACATCCAATAATATGTGTTACAAAACAAGCTATGTCACGTGAGTACCTGAATCTTTGATAGTCTGAGAAAGCAAAATGGAAAGAATACAGTGAGATGACCTTTCAAGAGAGTGTATACCAGGGCACTTATGGTCACCTTCTTTTCTTCAAGGTCTAGTAATACTTCCTGTTGTAATACTGGCAGTTCTATCACTTAGTAGCCCCACGGTAGCCATGTTCACTCCAGAATTTTCTGCTGTTATGACTTACTAGGGCTATCAGTAGTATTACAAGATAGATAGCATTTGAAGAACAGGGCTGTGTTGCTGTATCAGTAGTTCAGTTCCTGAAAGAGTTCCTGAAGAAAGAGGAGCTGCTGTTCACCTGAGGCATATTTTTTTGCACATTGGTATTTCAGTACTACATTTCATAAAAAGACTTGTCAACAGTAGATATGACCAAGTTTAGACACATTTGACTGCCATTTTGTCAGTAGATCATCATATTCCAAAATAAGGTCAAGGAAAGTGGTATTAAAAAGCTGAAATGGTCAGGGAGGAGAAAAATCTTTTTACCATGAAGCTAAACAGGAACAGCCATGCAAGCCATGCATTGCCCTCATAGCCTGTTTTGGTTTATTTTATTTAATGAATTGCAGAAAGTTTGTGGAAAAGACACTGAGAGGTGATGAAAATTGTGACTTGAGTTCCTAAAAATTAAAGGTTGACATAGGCTAACACCTAGGGGCAATTACACAAAACCTACAAAACTGTAAATGCCATATCAACTTTTCCTTCTCGCTTAAACTATTTTTGATGTATTAATCTCAAAATGTGAAATATTATGACTTTATCTTTTATAAATCCACTGTAGAATGTCAATACAAAGACAATAGCTGGAAATCTAATGACTTTGCTACACGTTTGAGAGCTGATGTGATATGGGACAGATATGTCTGTCAAGCCTGTGTATCCTGACTGGAAATCCTATGCCACAGTACAACACCACTGGGTTTAAAATGGGCTCATATGCTAAGTTTAAAAACGCAGTTCTCTGCAATCAATATATAATGGCATGTCAACTAGGTGTGTCCAAGCACCTTTTCCTGGGATCAGCTTGTCACTGAAGCAACACAGATGTATAGATACATCTTGATTCTCCTCCAACACATTATTAAGTACTGTAACAATGACATTAAATTAAATGACATTATATAATGTCAATGCTACTTGATAATAATGGATATGGAGAAGGAAGCACTAACACTTTATTGAAATCTCTTCACAATTTTTCCTTAACAACCCACTTCCCCAAAATATGAAGCCTGAGCAATCTCTGCATTTATACAGTCATGCAAGCATGACACTCATCTTTGCCTTCCTTTCATTGTGCTATATTCACTTGTCCACATCCTCAAGGAACATTTGCCATTTAAGTTGTTGTTCTGAAGCTTTGGTTGAGCTCTGAAACTGATACTGTGGAGCAGTATAAAAAATAAAAGGGTCTGGATTGAGCTATTCTCTGGTGAGATGGTTCTATATCGTGAAAATTGCTAAGCATCAAAAAAAAGTATTGTCAAAACGAAAAAGAAAATTAATGGATTTCTACCTCCCTTTTATCAGCATGTTATTAACCTTCAACAAAAAGCATGGCTGGAAAAATTTAAGAAGAAAATCTCAGACATTTGAAAAAACATAGGCAGATAAGTATTTCCTGACATATATCAGAGTAATTGGACTTTCCATTTTTCATTTTTATATAAATCTTCTAAAAATTATTTGGTTGTATTTTTCCATTTTTGCTACTGTAAATGAAAAAAATTGATACACTTAGCAGTCAAACTGAAGTATATATTAAGTACATTGAAAAGTGATGCACTATAGATAGTTCTTGATTTTTAATTTCAGTGCTCAGAAAACTACTGAACCAAATGATCCAACAAACTATTTGTAACCTGGAAGGTAATGGAAAATTGAGTAGCAGCCAGCATGGATTTGTCAAGAGCAAATAATTTCCTTCTGTTATAGAGTAGTAAGCCCTGTGGACAAAGCAGAAGCAGTACATCTATTTTTGACGTTAGAAATCTTTTAACACTGTGTGTGTGGCATTTTTCCTAAGTCAGTTAGAAAGACATGTTTTAGCAAAAAATGTGATGGTGTCACTAAAAAAAGGGTATCAAAGATTATTGTTCACTGATAAAATCAAACAGATCATCTGTTGTTGTCCTCTTCAAGATTTCATTTTGTGACATAGATGATGGAATGCTTACTGAGCGGGAAGCAACACAACAACAAAATCTTCAGAGAACAGGGGGACAATGTACAATTGTCTTAAAATGCTAGAAAAACTGTCTGAAAAAAAATATTAATATTTATAGAACACGGGAGGAAGTTATCCATTGCAAAACCAATATGGGGAGAAAACTGGTCATATAAAAATTTTTCAGAAAGAAATTTGGTGTTACAGTAGATAGCAAGACAACTATTAGTCTGTGTTCAGAATTACAATGTTATATCATTGTTAAACAAGAAAAAGGAACAGGATAACCCATATGACACATGAAGTCATCCTTCTGCTCTACTACTTCTACGTCCTCAAAGGACCGTTTGGAGATCATATGGAGGAGAGAAACATGGAATGTAGAGGTATAAAAGACATTATCCATGGGGGAAGACTGAAGCTACTGGTCTTCGTCAGGCTTCAGAGGAAAATGGAGACAAATCATTAACCTTTTAATAAATGGTAGCTCACTGCAGTGAGAAATTGAATTCTCTCTTTTCCAGGATGAAGAGCATAAGAAGTAATAGGCACAAATTAAAGCATACTCACTTTTATATTGGAATAATGGAGATTTAGGTGTTTGGGATTTTTTAAAATATCTTCTGTGACTATAGTTTTCATCTGTGAACATGTTTAAGAACAAGCTAGGCTAGTGACATATTTGCAATTACATATTTAATCTCAACTACTACTACTACTACTGTAGGCAAATGTTCCCATGAGGTCACTTCCTGTCATACTCTTTTCTACAAAGGAAGGATGTTGCCAGGGAAAGTGAAGGTGTAATATGCACTGTTAATCTGTGTTTTGCCTGTTTTTTGAATAAATGGAGACATGGTCCAGCATGACTTATACTGCAGCAAAAGAAATTTTTTAAATAAATGCCTATGGAGTAATATTAGATTTATAATGTAAAGGAAAACAACAAGGACCAGTATTAATTTGGTTGTATTATATTTTCTATTTCTGCTTTGCCATGCCTTGCTACCTTATTAGCAATGTAAAGATAGGAATACAGAAGTGCTCATTTTATCATGACAACATTCACTTTTGAAACTAATCTTAAATAAAACCCAGGGTATGCACAGAAAACTCAATTATGAAACAAAAGGCATCCAGTATGAAATTAAGGTAGTACATTCCACGGTTTATGTTCTGGCATTGTAGATTGTTACAGGGGGTTTTTGCTGATAAACCTCAAAAAGCTCACATAGCCAAGAGCAGATTTAATGGAGTGAATCTAAAATTGCTCACTTGCATTTGCTGAAACAAATTGGTTTAATATACAGTTGTTAGTTGTCAAATACATTAAAAACACTTACGCCAAACAAAATTATAGGCTGTGTTTGTTGTTTGCCTAGTATATTTTTGGAAGGTGGGGGAATAGAAGACGGAGGAAAGACAGTGGGTGGAGATTTCCCTGAACTTGCCAACATCAGACTAGATAGCATTAAGATGTAACATACACAATATGCATGCAATGTGTAAATCTTTTTCCTTCCATTTTTTTATTGTTTGACCATGTGTAACTAAAAAGTTCTGACCTGTTGAGCATTGCAAGATAGTATGCAAATGAGCCAGCTATTGACAAAGGACTACAGTAATTCACTTTTTTGTTAATCAGGGTGTGATTATCATTCGATTCTTTTGAACTCCATACAGCTTGCTATTCTGTCTCAACTTCAAGCAGGTGTTTTGTTGTTGCCAGGCCATGAACACAGCCCTGTGCCTGAGTCTTTCAAGTGTGCTAGCTGTGCAGATGAATATTGCCTGCAAACTTTCCTCAGGCAATGAAATGACTAGTGCAACATGCTCACAGCAATGTTAATCTAGCTCAGGGACATGCACTGCACATGAAAGACTATTTTTACCCTAATTTTTAATTGATATATTTTGCCCCTGCAAGTTTCCTTTTTCTCTCTCTCCCTCTCTTTCTCTCTCTTTCTCTGTCTTTATATCTATCTACTTTTTCTTCTTCTGGGTTTTGCTGGTTTTTGCTTTTTTTTTTTTTTTGAGGCATCAAATGGATTGGAGTGAAATGAAACTACAGAAGCTGGCAGACACAAAGCAGAAACAAGGGTGAAGTTAAATAAAATATGAGAGGGTGGATGCTCAGCAAAGAATTCACCTTTGATTTTAAAGATTAGATAAATTGGAAAAGTAATAATCAGTAAATTGAAAAGTGGGGACTGTTATGTATTAGCATTGTGACTAGCATAACAAATCTCTTTTATTTATTTATACTTTCAGACGGTACAATATTTTATATTATACAATAGCTTAGAATGTCTTATGGAAAGAGGTCACAATGATACATTTTAGCTCTGCAATCCTAGTAAGAAAGATTTGTAAAGTAATATGATTCAATGATATTCAACACAAACTATTTTGAATATCAGAATCTTTTGTACTTATTCAGAACATGCCTCTTAACTGTAACTTGCCATGATTGATGAACATTTGATTAATCTATTTCTATATGATGAATTGGCCTTGGCTTTTATCCACTGATTATTACATCTGGTTGTTAGTCTTGAATTGAAAATGTATATCTCTCTATATTATTATTTTACCACTGTGGATCTAAAACACAGTCTTGAATAAAAAATACAACCAGCTGTATGCTGACTACATAACACTCCACCTCATAATTGTTACTATACTGTGTTCCAAAGTCTTTTAATACAGAAGGCTTATAGGTTAATTTGACAAAAGAGTTAGGCAAAATCAGGAACATAGTTTCAGATCTGATTATTGTACTGTTAATGAGTTGGGTCTTTCCCATCTCTTTTCAATATCTATATGGCAAATATTTAATGGGGAAAATATACTTCAGATTGTCTGCTCTTTGCCATTCACTCTTGGCTAGTCAGAACTTGGTTCTTTGCCTTTTCACAGTAAAATACAGAGCTCCCTCTTCTCTTCTGCTTCCTTGAAAAAGAAATTTGCCCCAGAAGTTCTTGTTCAACCCATTTTGAGGCTGTCTTTCCTTTCCTGGTTCCAAGAAGGAACACCACTGACCCTCCCTTGCCTTGCTGTGTGAAGAACATCAATTGCATTCTGAACAGATGCACATGTGGAAGCTCTCTCTGTAGGGAGCATGGTGGGAAGCTGAAAACCTAAAGCTGAGGGATGACCACTTTTGATGTGTGCTTTTTGTAAAGGGAGAAAACTCAAACTACTTTATAGGGAGAATGAACAAGGGAAAAGGAAAATTTGTGATACTGAAGATAATGTGATGCAGGACAGAAAACCAGTAGAAATGAAATGATAGTACTTACTGCTACTAAGATAGGCTGGGTACTCATGATTAAGCATGAACAAGGGAAAAAATACCCATATGTTTTGTAAGATGAAGAAATATCAGCTTCCCAACTGTTTCAAGCAGATGTGAAATGTTTGTGGAAGTACAATTTGCTGGCGGGGGTTTTTTTGGTGTTTCATAAACTGTATCACTAAAGTGGTCATTAAATTCTTTGCTATTTCATGTGTGCATCAACATTACAAACATATTCCAACACATTCTCTGCTTATTGCTTATATATTTTAAGATAAAGTTATTCCATTTTTGAGACAAAGTAAATGTTTATGACTAGCTCATGTAGTTGGGAAATGGTTAATTTCAGGTAAATTCGTGACCTTATTAAAATCAGAGTGAGAATCAGAAAGGAAAAAAAAAATAGTCTTATGCAGACTTTTACAATGGTATTAGATTTGATGATATTCTAAAAAATCTTTCCCAGTTAACTCATAATATTGACTTGCATATTCTATAAAATAATATACATTACAGAATGGTTACTGTGCTATTGAATTACAGTATATCCACACAATTGACTATTATCTAGTCAGTGAACTAAAAACATTCACTCAATGTCAATCAGTGTTCATACAAAAAATTTGTTCTCAACTGGAACAATTTTAAAAATCATTCTCATTTTAAGAAATCCAGCACGTTTCATGATTTTTTTTTCAAGTATAGTATCATTTTAGATAAGGTAAACTATTCCTAGTTGCAATAATCACAACAGAAATATACTCGTAATTGCATCACTGATGTTCCTAATCAGTGAACAAACTGTTGTTTGGTTATAAGGGCAGATGGACCTGGATTTCAGTTTTACAGTAATGGAGTTCAGGTGACATCCCTGATTGAATGCATCCCTATCCCCATCCCCTCTTCCCTTGCAGCAAGGTGATACTGTAGGTAGCATGTGCAAAATGTTTCAGAAAACAAAGATATACAAAATTATCACCCTTTTTGTACATTTTGTTTTCTTTTGCTCTGTGTTGCTTTTTACACAGATCACTAATCTACTGCATGGTGGAATCACATCCAGAATGCAGGAGCGTACAAATAAGCATCCTCATCCCATTCAAGTGTTGTGGTCTTGGGTTTATGGATTTACGTTGGAGTTGTGCCATAACACGGTGCTTTATGATACAGATAATATGATCTGACAGTTAACTGCCACCAGACAGATCTTCCTTCTTCCCTGCCTTTCCTCCCAGCCCTGTCTACCTATGCCTGACTTCTCTCTTGCCTGGATAGCAGTGCTCATCCAGCTCTCCAGAGGGATAGCTCAGTAGAGTAAAATGACAGAAACTTATTCTTTCTAGTTTGGGTATCCTGTCTGCCACTCAGACTGGCTTAGTGGAGGCCAGGGCAAGCAGAGGGGTGGAACGGGGGACTCAGAAGGGCAGTGGATGTATCAGCAGTGCACCCTGGGATCCCTCCTCTTTACCTACATCCTCCCATGAAGCAGTTGTCCAGGTTTCATTAGAAGAGAATCACAGGCCAGCCATGGTCTGGGGCCATTAGCAATTTGGAGTCAGCCAGGGCAGCTGACCTGACTTGGCTAAAGTTGGATTCCAGACCAGAAACATCATACTTAATATAAAGGGGGAAGTTTGGTGATGATGAGAAGGTTTCTGTTGTGGTTGTCTGCTTGGGAGTGAATGTCTATTTTCCTTGGGTTCCTCCTTTTCTTGCTTCATAGGATTGCCTTCCTGCTTGTTGGGTCAATTGTACATCTGCTGGGCTGAGTATAGGTTTCTTTATATTAGTATTTGTTCTGTTGTTTCATTAAATCTGTTTGAATTTCAACCCATAAGCCTTCTCTCCTTTTCCTGATCCCACTTCTGGATGGGGAGGGGTTATCTGGTGATAGAGCAATTGATATAGGTTAGCCCTGTATATAGGCTAAATGTAAACAGCAGGACAGATAATGGTCAGTGATATTGCTCTCTAGTTAGCTGTTTTATACTGTAGTCTTCTCCTCTGGAGGCTTTCAAAACTTGCCTGGACACATTCTTATGTGACCTAATAGTTGGACTAGATGATTCCCTGAGGTCCTTTCTGACCCCCACAATTCTGGGTCCTGTACAGTTACTTATAAAAAAATGAAAGCCACCCATAAAAAAAATACAGAAGGAGAACACCGTTATGAGTTGCCATCAGCAGAGCAGTCTCAGTGTCTCAGTATGGATTTAAGACTATGTTAAGGTATAAATAGGCTATTGTATTGGGTATAATCTTAGATATTATAAGCACAAGTGTTCATATTGACTTTAATCAAGCCTCTTAAAGAAAATAATCAATTTCATATGGTTGTAGACTGTCATGAAATATAGGGATGCTTGTAAACAATATAAAGACATGAAAATATACATTGTGACATAATTTACAAACAGCTTAAGTTTGAAGCAAGCAATAGGAAAGATGTTTATCTTAAAAGAAAAAAAACAGCCAAACAAGAAACTGCCCCCCTAGCCCCCCCCTCCCCAACCAAACAGAAACAAACCAAAGAAACAAAAAAACAGAATCCCAAAATACATACAAAAAAACCTTTTAGGCCTATTAAGGACTTTTCACAGAAGTGAAATATCTTATTTCCACTGAGTATCTTAGTCCTATGGATTTAGCCCTATTTTCAGCAACCTCAGCATGTATTTGCTCACTGTGAGTTTTCAGCCCACATTGCTTTCTGGGTGAAGGGTAAGGTGAAATAAAACAGCCCACAACATGTTTGTCATGTGGGTAATTGCTCTTGTCTTGTTTCTCTTCTGTGAAAAAACCAAAATGTTAAATAAATAATTCCAGATGAAAGGCTGTAAAAAGTGTACTGAGTACAAATGCATCACTAAATCCCGCCTGTTTTAGCCATTACATAGGGTCCTTCTTTGGCATACTTTACCTTGTACTTTGCAAACTTCAGTGCCTGCAGTTACTTGATCAACACTAAGAACTTCTAAACAAACGTTTATGGTGGGCTTATTTATGGCCACCTAAAGATTTCTTTGGAGTGCTCAGATACAATCCCAGTTTGAGCAATACAGTACTTTTTCCTTATTCAGAAAAATGTTGGTTGGGTTTTTTTTTTTATACAATAGTAGTTGAAGAATTATTACAAGCCAAGGTCTAAACCCCATTTGGGAAATTATTTTTGTAGCAGTTAGTGATGGAGAATATGTAGGTTTTTTCATTCTTCCTCTGTAATACTAGTAAGTTCCTTGCAGAGATCTGTGTCATAGATCAGTTGGTTTAAAAGCTATATCAGGAACACAAGGTTTTTAAGAATTTTTCAGGGAAATGAGAAGGGTTTGCAAACAGAGGTGATCTGCTAGTGATCTTCATCCAATAGATGATGGAGATGAAGTTGAGTTATAACTAATACCTGAACACTGAATATATAACGATATGTGTAATCAAAGAGTGGCTGAGAAATGCAGTTAACTGGTTGTTAGTAACAGGAACTGGAAAGGTTTTCACCATAATAAATTTCACAAATTTAATTATATAAGTCACACTGTTTTCATTTCTATAATCAGGATCATTAGGAAGCGCTGGAGAATAACAATAATACTAATAACAAATATCGTAAAAATCTATCCCATTGTCATAAATGGATTTCTGAAATGGGTATTGGAAAACTCTGAAAATTATTTTCATTATCATATGTTTCTACAATACCAAACTAGTTTTTCTGGTGTTCTATATTCAAAGAAAAAAAAAAAAAAGAGATAAGGTAAAGATAAGGAACAGGGAAAACAATCAGGGAAAGGAAGGAGGAAAAGCACCACACCCCCACAAAAAGCTGGGAATCAGTACCGAGTTAAAAAATACCCATTTCAGTATACAACTAGGTGTACATTTTCAGCAATGCTAGGCTCTCAGAATTATGTATAGTACTCTAAATCATGATGAGGTTTATTACAGTTTAGAAGCTGGATTAAAGTTTAACGATGTTCATTATCTCTGATTTTTTTTTAATGTTAAATTCTATTTTTAAGGACAATAAAAGTACAGGTCTTTCCCCCACATAAGCACATGTATAAATATAAATTTATATACATATTTATTACTTTTTACATACATGCAACATGCATATTCTTCATTATCAAGTTTTAATACAGCACAGCCACATGAGAATGACCATATTCTTCACAACACATTTTGTGTGGCTTCATCATATTTTGCCCATCTGGGATAAGCAGAGTAGGAAGGAACTGCAAACCTCTTGATATTTCTGTCTTAACCCTAATCATTACATAACAGTATTGCTAAACCACATTTACTTAGCAAAGATTTAGAAATACTATCATATTAGTGTTCAGCTGTGGTTAGCAAGCACTCATATTTTTCTAAACAAAAGCTGAGATGCATGATGGGAAAACAAATATTAGCATATCTAGACTGAGCATGGCTTGTAGACTCCCTGGTGAGTACTGCTTCTACAGCCAAGGATTATTCACACCATATACAATTAAATTTTCCTTTAAGACTGATTCTTTTATACTGCAGATATAAATGAGAAACTACACAAAGTCTTCTAAGGAAATATTCACATGTCTTAAAGAAAATAATGCAGTTCTTGCAGGTCAGGCAATTTAGAGAGCTTTGTTTTATGTAGGAACGTCTAAGAGCAGAATTTGGTATACAATTTGACCTATTTGATTGTATTTTGAGGTTGTTATTGTAGTTTTCTCTCTACTCTTTAATTAATTGTGCTAGGTCTGTACTATCATCGGGGCAGAAACAGTTGCTTAAATATAAAAGGACCCGTTAAGACAGCAACATGGGAAGCAGTGAAGTGGTGAAAGAGTGCTCTTCTAAGATTTCCTTATTGACTGTTTAGTAAATAAATCGTATGTTTTAATTGCTCTGTCAGAAGGATCCTTCAGTGAGGGAAAGGTGACTGGAGCTGAATATGGGAACACCACAGGACAGCTGTTTGGCCTGGCAAAGGGCTCTGTGCACTTGTACTATATATCCAGAGCGACCTTTCAGATTCCTTGTACATAGTAACAATTAAAAGGACACAATGACTTGACAATGTTCACTGTGACAGACTGCAGGTTGGCTGCTTCCCATAACAGCCTCCCAGGCAGAGAGGAACAAAGAGCCTGGGCCCATCTGTACGCTGCTCTGAATGCCTCATGTTCCAGAGAGCGCGCTTTGTTTCTTCAAACGCCCCAGGAAGCTCTTCAACAAACAAAACTCAGAGGTCCAGAGGAGCCCAGTCAGGACATTAATATGATAATGAATTCCGGATTACCCTGACAGACGTGACAAAGAAATAGATCCTTTTGATAATAAGTTATCGGGTTGATTAGGTGGAATTTGTCTGACTCCACCACTGTTGTGGGTTTTTCAACAAAGTCAACAAACCCATACATGACATTGCTTCTGTTACCCTCACTTTCTTTCCTTGTTGCTTTTTGGTAAGTCCAACATATGTCCCTGATATAGGTCTTCTTCAGTTGCAGTGAAAATGCTGGTACCTGTTATTGCGAACTGTAAAAGTAGCAACACCTCTGTTACCACATGAAACAAAGTAAAACACCTGATTGTTGCAGTTCAGGTGAAAATATGCAGTTAATTCAGAGGCATGACTTTGCTTTTAGTTAATGTTCCTAAACTGAATTAGTTTAGGAGACTTTGGAAAATTAATATCCAGTTGTCTCACTCAACAAGGTAAACTAAAATTGTAATTACAGTTGATTACCAACAATGGGAGAGTAGGTGAAACTTTTTCAGGTAAAGTATTGCTGTTCTATTTGTACAGTTCAAGGAAGTTGCATGATACTTCCACAGATTTGAGAAGTGGTGTATGCTGCAGTTCCTTTTGACTTCAGCACAGGTTGTGATAGTTTTGAAAGGTACTTATACTTTTTACTATTGATTTCTGTGGTAATCATTATGTCATCTTGGCCGGATTCTCCAAAAGACTCCAAGATAAAGTTCTGTTATTCCACAAAAGCTCAGTGGCAAAAGGACATCAACTGGCTACAGATACAGTAAATGGCTAAGGTCACACAAAGTACTAAAATCGGGTGGCACCAGCCATCTGTAGTTAACAACTGTTATATAAATATAAAGGAATGTGCCCTGAGTTCTGAGTGATGGAAAAAAATTGGTCATTAGCCGCTGGGGAATGCCCGATTCCCCTCACAGCTTTCCAGCTGCGATCCAAGTGTGTTTAAATAAAAACTTAGCCCACTTAACAAGAAGTTTGATAGAGTGTTAACAATCCTCAACTTCACATTGAGCTGTTAACCAACAAAGTAGTCGTTAAATGCTGGTAATGACTATGTTTCTTGGGATTATTGATTAATTATAAATTTGATAGAGTGTGTCCTGCCTTCTGACTTGGGGGACATTTTCCCTTGCTGAGTTTTAACTACAAACTTTTCTTAATATGCCACCTTGCTTATAAACTCTTGAATATAAACTACAGCAAGAATACTGCCTTTAAAAATAGTTATTTGTACACTTCACAATTATGTTCAAGCCATAACTGATTTGGATTCACCTCAGACAGTGGACTAGCAAAGCACAATGGCTACTAACAAATGATTTCTCAAGGAATATGGCTTTCTGGTAGAATAAAATAAGCATTTCTGAAAAGGAACTCTGCATTCTGATTGACTGGAAGGAGTCTAGAGCATAGGTAGCACTTCATTTCAAAAAACACCATGAAAGTGATATAAACCTGTAATAGATGTTTTATCTCTTATTCTTTCAGAAGTGACTAAATACTGTTTATAGTGTACAAGAAATTATTTCAGCAGCTATGACCTTGAAAGTTCCCTAGCTATTGCTGGTTCTCATGCCTTAATATGTAATAATTATTTCCCCAAATCTGTAGATACTATGACCTTATGTGTACATACAGTTATAGAAATGTATTCAGGGAAGTTTTCTCCTTTGCACTGATACCTGAGCATCTAAATATATACTATCTAAATCCACAAGGAAATATGAGTGAAGTGTCATAGAGCCACATACTTCAAATCCCATGCACAAGACACGAGGGGTCCAGGGAGAAAGACTGTCCTATTTTTCTTAGTTTGTTGGTTTTCTGTGTGCTCCAAGTCATGCCACTAATGTATACAAGATCTATTTAAAAATCATTAAGTAGCTGGGTTTTGAATGCTTGAGTATACTGGATTTATTATTTTTTACCATAAAAAAAAGGCTTAAAATATTTAATATTAATTTTAAATTCTTTAAAATTCTTGGCACTTTAAGGCCACTTAGTATTTTGAAGCAGGGAGGCAATTTGGTGAAGAAAAAAAAAAAAAAGATATCCTTTAAACTGAATCTTGTACTGTAATTCACAAAATACTGAGTCTTCTAATGCTACGTAGCTAAGCAAACTAATACATCTTTCGTCTTTTTCAGACTGTTATTTTAGGTATTAAACAACAAGGCAATCAGACAAGATTCCATCCTTAGAAGCTACTAGATCAAACATTCTTTGAAACAACATATAGAATATGTTTATTTGTACAAAATTTTAACTGAAAGTTGCACAGATAGTTTCACAACTAATTTCTCTGCAAAATTGCATTTAAGTAATTTTAGAAGTGTTCAGAAGATGTTTAAAATACTGAATTTTCAAGTTATCGAATTAATTAACTATCAGTGACAACTGCAAAGAAGTGTTGCATCTTTTACCAGGACAAATTATATAGCTGGATCATGTAAGTATTTTTAGGTTTTGAATTTTATTTCCATTTATTGCCAGTAAACAAAAGGAGGAACTGTTTTTGGAAAACTGAAAGGAAGAGAGACAAGTATCTTCGCATACAGAAATCCTCTTCTTTCTTCATTGAGAAACTCAGGCTTGTGTCCACAGTGGCTTGTTGGCTCAGTTCATCAGAAAGCCTGCAGCAATTCCCTGAGCCCTCATTTGTAGACATCACTTTGGCAATGGAACAATGCAGCAGATTCTCATTCTAGGGATTATGATACTATATATAAAGAAAACATGAAAAGATTTACATATATTCCATGTAATTTCCCTCATTATATTTTAAGCATGAAGCAGACTTCTGAATCTTTTAAGTGGTAGATGTGTCTCAAAATATTTCTTAAAAAAATAATAATATGTTAGAACATTTTATTTTTAAAGATACTATGTGTCTCATTCATCACATCAGATAGCTGTCCCAGAACCTGCACATTGGGAAAAAAATATATAAAAGGAAAAGTATTCTTTTGGGGGCTAAATCACTTCCCTTGCTGAATGATTGAAGTAGTATGTGTATTTTCCCAACTCCACACCCTGGTTTGCACGCACACTGTAAACAGGCTATAGTTTGGAGGAGGGGTGCAATTATCATTACCTGGTTTCCTGTCCTTGTGAACAAGAGGAAATACTGAGGATAAAACCTTACCTTTGGCTCTTGTAGACCAGGCATCAGTGAGGGAACATTGTACATCTCTCAATGTTTTGCAACATCCTATGTTCCTGTACTTTTCCAGGTGTTTCAATATAACAGAGGGGGAATTGTGCCTTTGAGAAATGTCTGTGTCACGGTTTAGGGTCAGGGTGGCCTCCTACACCAATAACAGATGCTCTCTGTTAAAGCCCCTCCCTCCCCAAAGGGGAAGAGAAAAGGAATAAGGGAGAGAGACTTGGTGATTAGAACCAGAAACTAGAACAGCTTTAATGATAATAATAATAATAAAATAGAATATGTACAAATATATACAAAACCAGTATTGTACCCAACCCCCCTGATGGTAATTACATCACTGTCACCACTGATGCTGTGGAACAGGCACCGGGGGAGTCCCAGACTGGGCCCCGCAGCAGACGGGAACTCTGTTCAGGAGATGGATTCTGGTACCGGATTCAGGAACACACCGACTGGGATCAAAGGCAGAATGGACGGAGTTCTAGAAAATTTTCCATTTTCTTAACAAACCTTTGGGTCAGACTCTTAATGGAATAGATGAGCTGGAAAGGAGCAGAGCCTAAAAACTTTGTACTGCCACCAGCAGTATGTGAGAAAAAATGTCAGAGTGCAGCTGCATGACAAAAGAAGAGATGCTGGCTCCTGTATGCTCTGGGATACCAAAAAGACATTAATTTAAATAAGTTTTATCACATGGCACATAAATAACTCTCTCCAAGAAGTTCTGAGCCGCTTTGCAAAGCTTTCTCTTGACACAAGTACTGCACACAAAGTACAGGTCTCTTGAGAACAATAAGACACGATCTACTTTTCCATAGACCTGTATGGCTCAGGAATACACTGTAGGAGGAACAGGATCTTGTGCAGCAGAGATCTGGAGGACCACAGTGAAGTGCAGGGCTCTATCTGGAGCAGATGCACTGTCTCTAACCCTGGGTACTAGATATTACACTGAAAATTAGGCAGGGCCTCAGAGCCTGGTCTCTTGGTGAAGACAGTTTGGCTTTCCTCTTACTGCAGAGGACTCACAGACCCACAAAGAGTGAAAGAGAAGTAGCAGATAACTCATTTTACACTCCCTCAGTTTCCTGGCACATCAGCACAGGGATGGCAGCACAGGGAAGCCACAGCTATCTGGAGCAGCAGCAAAAAGCCAAGAAATTTATCTTTGCTGTCTGAAATGACACTAGACAACTCCATGTAGGAGTTTGAATCTTTTTCTCCCTTTTTTTCCCACAGCTTCAGTTCTGGGTCATGAAGACAGAATTTCCACTCATCTATGTAGATCAGAATCAGGTAAGCTAATCCTCTGAACTACCATCTTTAGAGATGGTCAAGGAAGATAGGCCCTTGAGAGTCTGACTGGTTCCACCTAATTGGACAAACACATTGGGATGCAATTGTTTGTTATTTTTTACATATGTTGGTGCTGTTAAGTACGTCGAGACAAATCAACCAGTTTACACTAGAAAACTAATTTTCAGGTGACAAAAGGGAGATGAGATGAATCACCATTTATGTGAATGTACAAAAGTTCCTATTTGTCATAAAGAATTTCTTAGGAAAAGGTATTTTAAATGATAAGACCTTTTTCTTAAACTTTTGACTCAGATTAGAAAAGCAAAAAAAAAGTTCACTGTATTTACAGAAAGTGGAACATAGAATCATCCAAACTTGATAAGGTCCCTATGAACCAAAAGGTCAGCTATGCAATAATTTTCTCAAAAATCAGTTAATATGGTAGAATTTTTATTTATTTACTTTTTTTTTGTCCTTATGCAGGCAATTTATCATCAAAACAGATTAGTTTTGTAACCTGAAATCCACATTTCCATAAGTCCTGGAGAAGTGAAAGAATTTATTCTCGTTTAAATGTTATCTTCCACATTA
Source organism: Chloroceryle amazona (assembly GCA_027560015.1). NCBI lineage: Eukaryota > Metazoa > Chordata > Aves > Coraciiformes > Cerylidae > Chloroceryle > Chloroceryle amazona. The sequence goes on along the minus strand of JANHFX010013786.1, from coordinate 54,900 downwards.
CATCTAGGAGTACATGCAATTCAACAGTACTAAAATAGTCAAAAGAAAAGAGTGTATCCTTTGTATGTTGTACAAGATTTTTATAAATCATATAATAATTCTCTATTCTACTTTAAGAATTTCTCTCTACATACCATTTATCCTGAATAAAATATTAGTCATACTAAATTTGGGTCCATTATAAGTACAAATACCTTTAATTTTATCTGTTTTCTAGCTGTATCCAAATCCTTGCATTCCTTATTTTGTTACATTTCAAAGACAAACAATCCTAAATTTTAATGTTGCCCAATCTATCTTCTGAAAAAAAAAAAATAAAAATCATCCTATATGTACCATGTGACACTAATCTTTGTACTCGTATCTTTATCATTTTACCATATTAACAATACATGCTGTGTTTTTCAAATGAGTGGATTAAAGAGTGTAGAAAGGAGAGGAATAGTATTGTTTGCTACCTGTGAATTCAGATCTTTGTGAAAGCAACTCCCAAAGTTGCTCCTTCTCTCTGCACCATAATGATATTGTATAGTGCCTTTTGGCTCTAGCACAATGTGTTATGCATCAGTGTTTAAGAGCATATTGTGCACCATTATTGCCCTCTCTCTAGAGGACTACAAACTGCATTAGTTTGAATTACCAAATCAAAACTTTATGTGCAGCAGTTCCCCCACAAGGGCTTTAGCATTTTTATGTCATAATCCCTCTATTATCCCCCTCCTCACATGCTTTATAACCATTAAGTTATTGAAAAATTCTCAACAGATGTCATCTGAAGATGAATGTTGCTGTGCCGACTGGTATCAAGGCTGGAATCTGGATATTGCACAACTTTACTAAAAATGTCAGGGAGAGAATAGTCAGCTGTAAAAATACAAGATACGCCAGCAATGGTTGTTTTCATGTCAACTGCAACATGACTTGTAGTGTTCGCAATTTTAGCTTCTAGAAGATGCAGTTTTCATTTGATGGTTTGGCAGTAATGGCTTGACATACGTAGAAAGAAGAAGGAAAATAATTCAAGGGGTTTTTCCCCTCTCTTTTTATGATAAAAGCAGATTTCTGCTTTAATCTGATTTAAGCCTCAAATCTTACTTTTTAGCATATATTGTTCATGTTGAGAATTCTGTTGAAATACAGAAACTTTTTGCATAGGTCTAATAAATATAACAGGTTATTGGTGATTATGTTTTCTCTTTACATCCAAAGTACTGAAATAATAAACATGATTGCTACCATATGAATAAGAAAAATTTATTGATATCTTTCATTCCATAGGGTCACTTCTAATTTTAAATAACATGAAAATATATATTGTGACATAATTTGGAACCACCTTAAATTTGAAGCAAACAATGCAAAATACATTTATCTTCTGAAGAGGTGACAGTATGGTTTTTAAGTAAAAGGTGATATACACAGTTTGGATACTTGTCAAAATGAGATTCAGTAACAGAGCCATGGCCCACATTAGTAAGAGCTTTAAAAATAGTGTCATTTTAGAGTAAATCAGTTTTTTAAGAACAGTCACTGTACAGAAGAGAGGAATAACATAATATACTTCCAGTTCATCAGAATAGTATAGCAGTCGAGTTCCTACATTCAGAGGTGATGTGACAAAACTGCTGCTAGCTTTTTAAAGAGGAAATTACAATAAAGAGGAGATGGGATGCATCAAAGAAACTGTTTTAGCTGATAATAGCCCTCATAGAGAAGAGGCTGATCAAGGCAGTCTTGCCTGTAAGCAATAAAAAATGAAAATGCCAAAACAAGACTGCGAAGTCATCACAGGTCTGACTCTTCACTGTAAAAAATGGTGTTGAGAAAGATGATGCACACAAATTGCCAAATATTCAAAACTCCCAGAAATTCTCAATTTTCACTGTTTTAATAGAATACTCTAAATGTCCACCTATCTTTAGATGCTGAACAGGAAATTTGTGAAATAAAAGATGCTGAACTTCCATTTTCAACAGAAACCTCATCTCGTAAACAAGTTTTCATAATCACTGTGCATTATATATAATTCTTATTTGTCTCTGTGACAAAAATACTCTAATTCATCTCATTACACTGTATATGCTGCTTTTGTTCTGTAGTGTTATTTTAAAATTTACATCATATGAACATTTCCAGTTCTTCTGAATATGATACTCTACTTGAAATTGCTCACAGTTTTTAAATTGAGGTGGTTAGTATATTCATTATATGCTTTAATAGTCTTCCAGCTCAAAGTTTTAATTTTTCATGATAGTGCTGCTGTCTGAACTGAGGAAAAATATTTCTGTATATTTTGTAAGAAAGTCCTTAGCTTTTCCCAATGTTTATTCCTGCACAGTTCTTCAGTACAGGTTTGGACTGGTTCTCTTATCCCCCATTACCTCCCGTGTATGTAGTTTGTTTATCTTGGTCTATTTAATCTGCCACTGCCCTGGATAATTTCTACTTTGCTTTATAAAAGCCCATGATGATCTGTACTGAAGAAAGTGATTGTAAAGTTATTTGTTCTACCCCAGTGCTATAGGAGACCCGGCATAAAGGTTACATACAAAAAAATGTTAATAAGTTAGAACCTTTCCAATTTATAGCCAATTAAGGTGTACTTCCTGTATCTCCTACACCACCTTCTGTGACACCAGGGAAATGTACATTTGCAGTCAAATGACTCATTTACGTCCAACTCTACCTGCACCTTATTAGGAGATGACCTATCTTTTTCAAATATGCAATTCTTCTCCCAAGCAGTTTTCCATCTTCTTCAGCTGTAATAACAGAAGCTTAATAATATTTAAGAAATCACTATTTCCTTGTGCCCTGTCTTCAATCCCCTATCATTGTTTTTAATGGGACAATTTAACCTTTGAACCTATGTCTCTATTACAGATATAGTTGAAGAGCCTTTAATTGAAATTTTCCATAACACTTGACATCCAATATTATTTCTTTGCTCCTCTAATTATCCTTTTAACTTTCTTCTGCTTATTTGTATAAACCTTCCTTGGTCTGTCTTCCTACCAGACTGTTTATATATTTTTCAAAAGCCTTTCAATTATTTGCTCCTTCTACTCTTTACATACTACATAACTACATTTGACCTCTCTAACCCTTCTCCCTGTTTAGATTTGGCTGAGATGTATTTCAGTTGCAGGATCTGCACTCATTTCTCAAATTATTTCCCAGTGCTCATCAGCAGTGCTCATCTCTGCACTGCAGAACACCCAGACAAAATCTCTTTGGAAATGTCACACAACATCAGACTTTCTAATGGCAAAATGAAAGTGCCAATCCAGAAACATTCAAAACACGCTGACTTTCAATATCAGTTGAGGTTCTATTTCAGTAGAGGTTGTGAGAAACCATAGAGATATATTCCCAATAGTGAGACAAATGCCCTTTTCAAGCTGTGTTCAGTGCACACAATATCTAAAATACAAAGAAAACTAGGCAGAATTAATGCCAAGTCTAAAATACTCCAGCAAGCCATGATAGTATTCCTACCCTACAACTTACAGTTTCTCTTCCCTCTTCTCTGCTGGAGATTATACCTCTTCTATCTCTTCATCAGTTCTTCTTGCCCTCATATTCCTAATGACAGAATCAAAATACCTCCTAATCCTAAATTTAAACTGCTGGTACAGTCAGAGAGAGTGACTGGTAGTAGCATGGCTTGAGTAATAATTCATGCTAATCTACTATTAAATATGATCTTGATTTCCAGATAGCATCTGGAAACCCTTAATTTTTCCTTTGCATATTCCTATTTGATATTTCTTTCTAGTATTTCAGACATTTTTGTTTTCTGTAGACAGTAATGCTTTCTACAGATGCAAAGAGGTTTGGTGCAGAATGGAGGCGATTAGTCAATGAAGATGCTTCCTTGTTTCCTTCCAGTGCAGTTTTCTGAGTTACTTTCTCATCAGGTGGCAAAGCAAAACTTCTGGCCTTTATTGTTGTCCATGCTGCAACTACCTCAGAAAGTATCACTTTAAAAACATAATCTTTACTGGGCATATTTGGTAAAGTTATTAAAGGTGTTATCTGGAAGTCAAGCTTTCCAGAAAACATCAGCCTGTGACAGGCAGCTAGGATCTTCTCCAGGAGAATATTACCCACCCAACCGTCATAATTGCCAAGACTTCCCATGCTATACAAAATTTTTTACATATTTTACAAATTTTGTGCAAAATTCTTTGTGCTATTTCATTCCCTGAAGTTATGACAGAATGGCTTCTTCCCACACAGACAGTTCAACAAGCTCAGAAGTATCCAAGTTTGCACTAGGACTTCATACTATCTTCTCTGGGTTTTGCGTAGCTGTTTTCCTATGACTATGTAGTTAAAATCCCACATTACCACAGATTCTGTCCTTATTACAGTCCCCTCTTTCACATAAACAATCACCTTTCATGATGTCAACCAAAAGCAGATCTTTCTATGAAATTAGAAAATTGTAGAAAATTCATTTGAAAATTGAAAATATTGATTTGTATATATAAGGAGCTTTATATGCGTAGTAATTCTATCTCCTCAAAACATTTTCCTCATTACAGTAGGACCACTGAGTTGAATTTTTACCTTCTAATGCACAGCATCTCCTTAAATATAAGGAAGTTACTGTATTGCATCAGGGAAATGTCATCTGACTAAACAGGAAAGATGAAAGGAAGCATGAGTTACTAAACTGAGGAATTATGTCAGACACATAACTGATATTTTTGATTCCAGAATTTTTTTTCTTCTGAAACTTTCTATAAAAGACCTAAATGAAAACATTTGGCATTACAATTGTTCCAGATCAGGAGCACACATACAGTCATTTATTAAGGTTCAACAGATAAATGGTAACTAATTATGATGCAGTAACTTTATCACTTCTAGTTGTACTAAACCTGTACTATAGCAGTCTGACCTTCCTTACACCTCATGTAGCTGAGTTAACACATAAAAAAAAAATTTCTATCTGCTGCAAAGTTAAATGTAAAACTTCTGCAAATATAGTTGGCTTGTTTCTTTTAACTTTATTTTTAATATTTACTGACTGTTCATCAAAACAGATTTGCAAATACAAACAAAAAAAGCCCATTAGAAGCCTTTCCTAAGTTTTAAAGAATTTCACAACAATGAACACATTTTTAAGCTCTTATAGTACTCAGTACTCAATCACTTTTTCTTTAATTTCTGTCTTCCAATTTATCATCCAGTCTTGCAGCACTGTGTAGTCCTTCTGCAAGCAGCACTGAGTAGTCAAGACAGAAACTACAGAACTCTTATACATTCAGTATATGACTATCAAGAGAAGAGCTTTCAAGATAACTTGCAAAGAAGTTTAGCATTCACTCTAGACTACTATGTGAAAAGTTTAACAGGAAAAAAATATTTTTCATAATGAAAAGCAGCAAGTTTTAACACTAAGAGCATGTGAACAGCTGTGCTAGATCAAACCAAAAGCCTGTCTGGTCCCGTATCCTGTCTCTGACAGCAGGCAAAAGCAGATGCCTGGAAAAAAGTGGAGGAATATGACAAGGATATTGTGAAATTCCCCTGAACAATTGCTCCCCACCCAACAGTTACATATTTAGTAAACTTCTGGAGGTAGAAGTTGTATTTCCTTTCCTTACAGACTCCAGTGACATTTTCATCCATATCTTCTTTCAGTGCTTTCTGAATCCTAATAAAGGGCTGAATCTTAGTGCCATTCAAATAGGGTATTACCACAGCTAATTTACATATTGTGTGAAGTTCAGCTTTTTTTTCTTTATCTGAAACTATCACCTGCTGGTTTTGTTCAACTGCATATAGTGCTAAGACTGAAGGGGAAGTGGGCCCTACACGGCATCCCTTCTGAACTTAGACATGCCGTCATACCTCCCTTCTTGCTGCTTAACTCGAATCATCCTAGTCTATTTAGTATTTCCTCACTTGGGAACTTTTCTGCACTTTTCAATAGATTTTATTCTGCCATCATTTGCTGATGAGTTTCTGCACATTTTTGCAACTTCTGTCACACCTCCTTCAAGAAGAGACAGTCAGACATACACAATATTTGAGTACTAGCTTTCTTTTTTTTTCTTTTACTGAAGACGGAAGAGATAATGTTGTGAAACTATCTATTATATCTCACTCCTGAGTGGTATCACTCATCTTAGAACCCATCATTATGGAACCCATCATAAAATTGCATATATTCTTCCATATGCACATCATTTGTCTCTCGTTGTTTTAATTTCTGTCTTCCAGTTTATCATCCAGTCTCGCAGTGCTGTGTGGTCCTTTTGCAGGTCTCTGCAGATAAATCTTCTTTATAAGATCCAAAGTAAATCAACATAATCAGCAAACTTTGTCAAATAGTTATTCATATCCTTTCTGTGATGGTCTATTCAGAACTCCATTGGTCACTTCTATGTGAAAAATAACCATTTTTTTCCACTGCCTCCTAATTTATAGCTAGTTTTTTAACCAGATTGGACTCTTTTCTCTTATACCATGGCTGCTAATTTTCCTTGCAAGTTTCTGTAGTAGCTCCAGTTTTGTACTATTTTATATCAGTTTCATTTAAGGTATAGGCTTATTGATCTGTGGTGCTCTAGATCTCTAGAGGAAGTCTCTTTCTGGTCCTCTGATAGTGAGGCAATTTTAAGAGAGAAGTTACATAATTCTGTCCATAGTTCATCCATTTCTTCCTTGAATTTCATCAGAGTGCTTGGACACATGCATTTGGCTTTGGTGATCTAAAATCATTCATTTTGTCAAGTTGTCCTATAAGCTGTACTCCTGACATTTAAAGATGATATTTGCCATCCCTTTTGTGCTCTCTCTGAAAAACAGTTCTAGTATTAAAAAAAAAATCTTCAAACACCTACCTGATGCAGAGAGATTCAAAACAGTAACTTAGAATTTAGTTCTTTTGCTATATTGTCATCTATGTTGTCATCTCATTCAAGCACTTGTCTCATACCTTGATCATTTATTGGTTCTTTAGACTATCTGACAGACTTTCTGCTCCTGATAAGATTTTAGCTTTTTTTTTTTTTTTTTCGTCTGGACTTACTGTGTTTTCACATTTAAGCTATCAAAGTTCATGTACTTTACTGGTATCTTTATCCAGATTCAACTTTTTGATTTTTCAAGATTTTTGAAGATTTTAAAGACTGTCTTTTTATTTTTAATAACTTCCTTACTCTACTGTTCACTCATCTTGTCTTTCTTTTGTTCTTTCTAAAACATTTTTTGAAAACAAATGTACTTCTGTTGTGCCTCCAATATGAGACTCCAAAATTATTCCCAAACTTCCAGTAAAGATTTTACTTTTTTAGCTGCTCCTTTTTAAGTAGCTACTTTTTAAGTAGCTTTCTCGCATTCACATTGTTCCCTTTTTTAAGTATCACATGACAGCAGAGGATTTTTCAGCTCTTGTTATTCACACAGAACTACTGAGATGAAGTATATTGTATCTACTATGGCAGAGTGGCTCTTTAACAGTAATGTTATAACAGTGTTCTGTGGACCGACTGAGGACCAGAAGAATTACTTCTCCTTGGGGATTTCCTGTATGGGAATCAGTATGTGTCCAGGAATCATTGGTTGTATCTAAAAACACAGCCTCAGCATTCCTGTGTGCTTTTTAGCCTGTCTAGTGTGAATTATCTGACTTTTCATGTTCCTATTGTGTTTCTTGCAGTTGGTGCTTCTCTTCTGCTTATGGCAGGCACTTTTGCCCAGTTAGTGAGGCAGTGGCATCCCACAGGTTCATTTTTCCTATCAAAATCTATAATTTCAATTAATAAACACAAAAAATTACTTATTAACACTTAACTCCAAACTTTCTATATCATAGAGCATGTTTCCTCCATTTTATGCAGTGCTTTAAACTTCTGGTTTACTGTTCAACTAATTTATTCCATTTTCTGATGTACGTTTTCCTCAAATTATATAGGTGCCTATCAGCTGGAACAATGCATGTAAGAGGACCTTGCATAAGACCACACATATGGTTCCATAATACCCCCATTTAGAAATGGCAGTGGCACACAAGCCAGGAAGGGCTTCTTTGCCCACAGCAGTGGTCTACTCATGTGGTTTTGGGGTAAGAACTGTAACAGAATATCCTAACTAAGTGGGAAAGACAACACAATGAAATACCCTTAAAATGGAAACATAGTGGTATAACAGGGAAGTTATTAATATTAACTGGGACATATGCTTTATTTCTCTGCAATGTAAATACACTTTTGATGTTCATTTTCAAAGTATGCATTTGTATATAATTATGTTTAATGCATATCATACTCTGCAGTCTTATGATTTTACAGTCTGAGGGAAGTGTTTGGTTTTTTCATCCTTTTTATTTACATTGCAAAATACTTCTTTGTCCATATTGTTCTTACCTGCTGGAAACAACTTTCTTTTTCATGAATCATGTGGATATGTATTTCCAAGAGTCTTCTGATATAGCATATTTGGAAAATTAGTAAATATTTCCTACTTTCATGTAAGTGAACACTGCAGTAATGCACTAATGTTAGTGCAATTTAGTCTACTATTGTATGATTTAGCAACTTGAAAGAAAAAAAAGCTTACTTGTTATAATGTAGATTAAAAAGAGAATTCTGACTACAGCCTTATCAGTAGTACTTTTAGACGTATTTAATTTTCCTTTTCAGTGATTGTTGTCACAACAACTATTGTTTCCAGTAAGCTTCATATCACCCAGCAATAATAATGCTGTTTTAATCTTGTAATGATGTGTCTTCTCTAGCTGAATTAATAAGGAAGTCAACTAAAAGATAATTTGGGATATCTCTGAAATGTGTGCTAATAATAAAACTATGATCAGTCCCACTACATGTTGTTCTTACTAATATTATGCTAATAATTGTAAATAATAGTCTTTCATTTATGTCCTTCCTTTTCTTTATAAAAACATATTGGCAAATTTGCATGAAACAATACAAATGACCATTTGCTTCTGAAGTATATGAGCATGGCTGTGCTAAACTAAACAGTGCCAGCCCTATTTCTGTCTATGTATAATATGGGCTCCATAGTTTTTCAATACCTCTCCTCAACTGAAGTGTCTCTTCATGCTATAGAAAAAATGTATCAAGGTTTATGTTTTTTTTTATCAACTATTTGCTTGTATAAGTGTAATAATATCATAGTACAAATGGTATCATGCTCACTTATAAATAATACAAGTGTTCCCTAGCAAAACATTCTGTGACCCTGTATTGATCTTCCATGGTAAGGTTTTGGTAGTGGGGGGGCTACAGGGATGGCTTCTATAAGAAGCTGGTAGAAGCTTCCCCTGTGTTTGGTGGAGCAAATACCAGTGGGTTCTAGGTTGGACCTGCTACTGGCGAAGGACAAACTTGTCCTTGTTAAGTGGTAGCACCTCTGTCTTAACATATTTAAGAAGGGGTAAAAATTGCTGTATGGGAGCAAGTGTAGCCAGAGAGGAGTGAGAATAAAAGACAGAAGCAACTCTGAGGACACCAAGGTCAGTGAAGAAGGAGGGGAAGGAGGTGCTTGAGGCACCGGAGCAGAGATGCCCCTGCAGCCTTTAGCGAAGACCATGGTGAGGCAGGCTGGACCCCATGTAGGGTAATGGTGGAGCTGATAACCACCTGCAGCCCATGGAGAACTCCATGCTGCAGCAGGTGGATGCCCAATAGAGGCTGTGACTCTGTGGGAACTCTGTTCTGGAACAGGCTCCTGGAAGGACCTGTGACACTATGGAAGTTGGAGCCCACACTGGAGAAAGTTTGCTGACAGGACTAGTGACCAGTTCTGGAGCAGCTCGTGAAGAACTGCAGCCCATGGGAAGGACCCATGCTGGAGAAGTTTGTGGACTACTGTCTCCCATGGGAGGAATATCAAACTGGAGCAGTGGAAGAGTGTGAGGAGTCCTCCCGCTGAGGAGGAAGGAGTGACAGAGACAACACATGGTGAACTGTCCTGGTTTGAGTGAGCACAGAAGTAATTTTGTTCGGTAATTTTACTTTTCAGTTCAGTACTTCTAACTAACTGCACTTTCTGAAGTTAGCAGTGTGTTTTCACAGACAGTGTCTGCTGTTAGCAGTGATTACACCCCATGTTTAGAGTTACTACCAAGGATTGATGTGCAGACCAAGGCCACTGCTGGATCTTGTATACCACATTGGGTGTGCAGGAAAGTGAAACACCGCACCTGCAGGGAGGAAAGGACAAGGCAGGTGACCCCAAAGTGACCAACAAGGGATTCCAGCCCATATACGTCATATTTGGTATAAAGCAGAGGGATCTGGAGGGTCTATAGGTTTTTTGGGCTTTTTGTTAACTTGCTAGTTTTGCTTGCTGGCTGGTTTTCTTGCTCACTTGCCCTCTTTCTGGGGGCTCCCGGGCTCTTCTCCCCTCTTGTTTTGCCTGCTTTGATTGGCTTGGCTCAGGTCCTCTTTCGGTTACTTCCTCAGAGCATCCAAGAAGGACTCTGTCTGTTCTGACCTCAATGCAAATTGGTGTGTTCCTGAATCCAGTACCAGAATCCAGCTCCTCAACACAGCTCTCATCTGCTGCGGGGCCCTGTCTAGGACCCCCCACCTCCCGGTGTCTGCTCCACAGCATCAGAGGTGACGGTGATGTAATTACCATCGGGGGGTTGGGTTTGATACTGGTTTTGTGTATATTTGTACATCTTCTATTTTTTTTTATTATCATTAAAGCTGTTCTAGTTTCCTTTTCTAATCACTGAGTCACTCTTCCCTCATTCCCTTTTTCTTCCCCTCTGGGGAGGGAGGGGGGTTAACAGAGAGCGTCTGTTATAGGTCTAAGGTTCCGCCCTGACCGTAAACCGTGACATGAACTTACAACACCCCCATTCCCTGTCCCCCTCCCTGTGCCACTTGAAGGGAGGAGATAGAGGAAATCAGGGGTCAAGTTGAGCCCAGGAAGAAGGGAGGGGTGGGGACAATGTGGTTTAAGATTCACTTATATTTTATCTTTACCCCACTCTGATTTGATTGGCAATAAATTAAATTAATTTTCTGCAACTCATGTTTGTTTTGCTGATGATGGTAACTGGTGAGTGATCTCTCCCTGTCTTTATCTCAACTCAGAAGCATTTTGTTATATGTTCTCTCCATGTACAGTTGAGGGGGAGTAGGAATGATAGAGTGTCTTTAGTGGGTAACTGGTGGGTAACTGGTCCAGCCAGGGTCAACCCCTGCAGAGCCACAACTGGTGCAGTCAGAATCAGACCACTGTTTCTACATCCAGATGAGAAGAGTCAATGGTAGCATAAATACAACTGGTGTGCCCTTCATTTGGCTCAAAAATGTACTGTGAAGCTGTGAGACTGTAAATTTGATCCATAAAAAGCAAATTAGATTTATGGATCTCCTCAGTGGTGAAATCTCTTTTTTTCCTCATGGGATGAGGATACTTTCTTACAGATCATTTTTGCATGATTTCTGCAGGATGAAGGGCTGTGTATTCTGCTTGTTACATATGAATATTAATATATTTCAGTTTAGACCTTCTCTCTTTCATGTATTGATATATAGATACACATTATATACGTACTCTAGAAAGTGGTGCTAAGGCCACAGTAGGCTTCTGTTTTCATTACTGCATATTTGGCTAGAGATCATCAGGTATGAGCTCAAGGGAGCCTCCACCAAAAGTACTTTTCTGGATACCTCTGCCTACCTTGTGGACAGGCTGAGTCCTCTGTAAAATCTTTGTTTTCACCATCTGCTTTTGCAATGGTGACTGGGGTAAATAAGACCTCTGAGAGCTTTGAGGTAGCCAGGAGGTCAAGAGACTTCCACAGAGCTTGCGTGTTGATTTGGACATAAGTATATTCCTAGAAAGCAGGAACAGTTCTCTGAGAGGTATAGTGTAGCTTTACAGGGTGCAGTATCTTTATCATTGATGCTAGTGCTGTCAGCCACAGAACAAGGTATTACACATCATGAAAAAGTTAGCTCAGTCTGACCATTAATTTCTAGTGTGAAAAGAAGTTGTAATTGCTTCTGTAAACACTCTGATGAGGAAAATCTTATAAAGTTAATGTGTTTTTCTTTTCTTCCTAAATTAGATGTTTTCTTGCTGTAAAGTCAAGGAACTACAAAGAAAGCATTAGAGTAAATCAGATTCTCATGCAAATAATTTATGTACAGATTAATCTAAAAAACATCAAATGTGTGTAGCATATTTGGCACAAAACACCATTTCTGTCTTTTTTATATTAACAGAATCCCTAAACTACTGTACAGAAGGTTTCCAAATCCTTTAAATCTTGCCATTGTGGAAAAGCCAAAAGTTAGATGGAATATGGCCAAAGGGGCATATTATTATTTAATTTTACTGGTTATAAAAAAGGAAAAGTAATAGTATACACTATTTCTTTCTCAGTTTCCCATTCCTGTATCAGAGAATATACCTGTGAAGAAAAAAGAGAATAAAGAGATAGGGCATGAAAATTATGTATCATACCTGAGGGATAAAAGCTCCCTGTTTTCTTAACTTTGAGTGTATCATGAAGAGATGTGCCAAACTACCCACTGCATACAGAGTATTTATAGATTCCTTTTTTTCTTATTCCACTTCCTGGATTCTTGAGCTTTCTTATTGTTTGATCTGTTTCCAAATGCCAGTTTTAGGCTAAGTCTTAGCATAGAATGGAAATTTGATCAAAAAACTCCACATTTATATCTCTGTGTTGGCATTGTGTTGCAGGGCTTACACAGCTTGGCATTGTGGATACTGCATTACTTAATCGTCTGACAAAATAGAAACTCTTCTCACTACATACCTTCTCTTACTTCTCTGCAAGTAAGTAACCTTTACTTTCAGACAATATTCCCATTTCTGACTAGAGCTAGTCAGTCATATGCTGCGTAGTCATTGTGAACATAAGTGTGAAAACTGTCAGAGGGCAATTAAGCCATGGCAGTACATCATATCATCATTGCTTTACATATATCCAAAATAACTGGGACTGGATCTCTTCAGTTACTCTAAAGACCCATAAACCAAGGAGTCTTTATCACTTGCCTAGTCATCTAGACAAAGCAGTTTCAGCAAGGGTGTTGGACTAAATATCTCCAGAGGTCCCTTCCAACCCCTATCATTCTGTTTTTCTGTGATTTAGTCTTTTCTCAGACATAATTCTTGTATGAAATCACTGGATATGTTTAAAAATATGTTGATTTTTCAACAGAATGCACTCCTGTAGGAAGAGCTTTATTTGCATAATTAATTGTACTGACATTGTTAGGATTGCAATGAAGAACATTACAATGTCTTGGAAAGCCTAAGAGACATTAAGCAAAACAAGATATGGAATTGCAGCTCCAGATTACACTCCACTACTTCATATTATTATTCTTTCTTATTTTAAAGGCAGTTCACAAAATCCAGATGTTAAAAGTAAATTATGTTTTTGCAGTAGTAACATGTGGTTACTTGCTGGGTTCACATTTACAGGCATTTTTTGTGTCAATTTTCTCTGTGTCTTTCACATAGGTAGGCTGCAGATGTGTTTCTAAACTTCTGTCTTTCTATGTAATATATCATATTTTAATTATTTTCCATTCTTCTTTCATTTGATTCACATGTGAAGGAAATTCTTGGCTAATCCCGGGTGAGATCTATAAATAACCTTTTATGTAGAAAGTTGGTTTTTTTATTCTTTCCAGTAGCTTTGTTTTACTCTTTGAGTTGTGTTCAAACTTTTTATCTAAGCAAGCAACCTAGATGTCTACTAAGTTGCTACTTTTATAGGTCAAAGAAAAATCTTTCCCCTCTTCCTCACCTGTAGGAAGCTTGAGGGTCTTTCATTTCACTTCAATGTGTTTGGGAATAAATCATTAAATATTATGGCCTTATATAGAAGTGCATACAAAACTTATTCTGACATAGGAAAGGACTTGTGAGTCTTGCTTAAAAATGCTTTAACCATGGACATGCTTAAAATGACATTTTATGGTTTTGCTAGTTATGGGTTTTCTTTTCCAGTTTTCTTCCTAGATCTTATATGCTTGTTGTTTTGAAACAGATGGGAAAAAGAAATTTGCAGGAGTGCCAGCAAGAAAAGGCAGCATGGTCAACAGGTTAAGGTATTTTCCTGGATTAAATAAATCATTGTTGTTTAATTTCTCTGCATCAGAGAAACAATCTTGGAAGCATTTGTGATAAGTTTTACTCCTACAGGATTCTTATAGCAGAGGGTAAATCCTGGTGCTTGTCCGAGAAATTTTACTGAGTCTCCAGGGCCATTAACACTAAACGACTTGTTTATCATTTTGTGATTCAGTTTCCACAATGAGAAATGTGGATAATATTTTGCAAAAGCACTCTGAGGTCTACAGATTTAAAGCACTGAATAACAAATAACTATTCATGTTCGAGTTATGTGACCAATTCTCAGTAGATGGGTTTATTTTTCTGTTGTTGTTGGATACACTGGACCCATCTGTATACACAAGATACATTTAAATGTTTAGTAAGACACTTGCTGTCGGAAGGAGTTTCCAAAGACATTGAATCATCAGTCCAAGAATTGAATGAGCAAGTACATATTTTATCAGAGCCCTGGCAAGTCTGTTCTGCACACTTCTGCATTGCTGCTTGGGCCAAATAGAACTGTGTAGACACAGAAATAGAGGAACAGCTTGGCTTTAATCAAACAAGCTTTATATTAGTTATGAAATGCACTTCCATTTCTGTTTTGAGACTACGAATAGATTCTGGTTTACACATTATGTGTTGTGCTATAATTAGATATGTTGTTAAGTGTTTTATAATGAAATATATATGTCACCAGGAGAGCATGTAGAGTTTTACACATGATATCATAGTGTGTGTTTCCATGAAGTTTTAATGACACTACCCTGTTCTGCAAAGTACACAACACATTTGTGAGTTTGTCCTCTGTACAGGAAGGTCATAAGGAACAATGAGGTAGGACTCAACCATTTTGTACATTTGGTACAAATGGCAAAGGCTTGTAAGAAGCCAAAGGCTTCTTTAGACATCAGCACCTGTCAGGGTTTGCCTGGACTTGTTTTAGCCTGCCTAGAGGTTTGTTTTTAGCTTGCAATGGCTTTAGCTTTTTTAAGGATCGGGTAACATTTAACCTGCTTTGTTTTAGCTTTTGCTTAACTTTGCACAGTTTCTTTTGTTCTATACACTTTGTAAATAATAGACAGTACTAACAGATAGCTAGTCATGTGGAAGGAAGAATCCATTGTCATGAAATAAAATGCAACACAGAGGAGCAGAAGTATGGGATTATAGCAGACATTCTGAAAATACAGGGAGAGAGTGACAGTAGAGACTCCAGCACTAAAAGCAACTGACCTTTGGCCAAGTATTACTCATCACAGGAATGTCACTTTGGGAGTTGAGTAAAATCTGGTTTAGTCGTAGCAAAGAAAACAAAGGACAAATATCCCATGTATGCAAAACTTATGTATATAAAAAATTTTGTATGGAAGCTGGACATTCAGGACAATAAAGATAGAGCAAGGTGTAGAGCAGGTTAGTAGACCATAAAGTTGCTCTAAACAGATTCTAATGTCTAGAGTAAGACACCATGAACGTTACCACCCTACTGGCAAAGGACTAGGGATGCCCATGACTTACTGTAATACCTTACCTCCCCAAAACTGTAGACATTGGCATTAGGGACTCAGAAGAGCAGAGGTAAGCATAATGCCATAGGAATGGGGAAATGCTTGAAAGCTTAGATGTATATCATTTCAACTGTAATATGACATTGCTTCTAGGTTAATAATATTTGCTTCATTAGACTGTATTTTAATTTTATTTTAGTATTTCATTTATTGTAGTTTTAAATATTGCTATTTATTTATTTTAACAGTAAATTCCTGAGCTTGCATGTTCTTTTTGTCAAGATTTTGAATATGACACAGTATAAGAGACACAGATAGAACAGAAAAAAACAGTTTAGGATTATTCCCCAAGCCTCTAGCATCTGGACCTTTTTAAAATAACATGTTGTTCCTTCAGGCTGAACAAAGAGGTGACCATTCATTGGAGCAAAGTCAACAGGCCATTCAAAAACAATTGAAGCTCACTTTTTTGTCAAAGAAAGAGCATATAAAGGTGAGGAGAGGAATGATGTGGTAATAAGCATTTTGTTTGCATATTTTAGTAAGATTTACAGGAATTTACACATCCCCAGAGCAGACAGACCGTATCTTCTGCAGTGGAAGACAAATATTCATTACTGTCACAAGACAGCCGAGCTTCCTTCTTTGTTGCATAAATGGTTTCTTGACAGGCTGGGAAGTTGTTCTTAGCTCTGTTGCAGCTGAAGCTCTGCTGTGTTTTTTTTCTCTTCTTCTCTGTTAATGCTATTTCCTTAATGAATTTTGTTAGTTTTATTGTTTGTTTGTGGTTTTTTATTTTTGTTTTTGTTTTGTTTTGTTGTGGTTTTTTTTGTTGTTGTCGTTTTTATTTTTTGGTTGTTGTTTGTTTGTTTTGGTTTGGGTTTTTGTTTGTTTGTTTTTGTTTGTTTGTTTGTTTTGGTTTGGTTTGGTTTGGTTTGGTTTGGTTTGTTTTTTTTCCTTCAAATTTTCCGGAAATTTGTAGCATTTTTTCTCACAACTTCATATCCAGAAATGCAGGCAATATTCCAAGTAAGGCTACATTCCAGCTGTAAAAGGATAGCTGTTTATTATATCTGTGGTTTCAGAAATGAAATCTCTGTGTGAGCAGTTGAAAATTGTTTTGTTATTTTTTACAGCTAACACACTCTAAGATCACATCTAATTTTCTGAAAACACATCCTTATTACTTTTCAAAGGTTTCTTCTTCTGAATTTTTCATATAATGGAATCAGAATGTAATTCTTTTATTTTCCAGATATTGTAATTCCTCTTTTTTCTTTCCATTTTTCTTGCCTCATAATTAAAATGCTTCATCAAACCTCAAATGGTTGAAGGTAATTTTTTATATTGATAGTATGTCTTCTGTTGCTGGTTATAGCTTGCTAACGCTACTGGTTTTTGTAAACATTATAACTTCTTGGGTGCTACTCCTATCATGTTAAATGTATAAAGTCTAAGCTACCTTCACGGCCAGTCTGAACAGCCAGGTTCACGTATGCTAAGATTTTTTATAACAGAGGTCTTGTAGGCTACAGGAAGCTGACTGAAGCCAGAATGGTTGCATCAGAAATTAATTTGATAAAATTTTCCCCTTTATAAGTAGAGAAATAAAAAATATTTGTTCTATCGTCTATAGGACTGTCATCATTTTTTGCTATTACTTCTTAAATCACACAGTGGAAATCAACAGCTGCAAGTCTATCTGTTCTGTTTGTCTTTTTTGAATTTCACACACATTGTATGTATGTCTTCTAAAAAACTAATTGGACTAATTTAAAGAAGTGCTGGTCAGTGACTTTTTCCTGATGAAATTGTGGCCAATGTCACCACTGCAATTGAAGAGACAGCAAACAGTAGTGGGAAACTTACATAGATTATTAAAGCAAATGTGAATTTCACTTTACTTCTCAATGATATGCTCGTGATAGTGTTTTCCATCAAGCAAAAAGTGTCCTGCAAATACCTAAATCACAATAAACTAAGAACCATTTCTGTGACCTTCACATCTGACTTTCACTCCATATCTCCATTTAAATAGGAAAATAGCAACCTGGTATAACTAAGATAAAGCATACACTGTGGCTGATTCCTGGAATAGAAAGAAGACAACTATGGTGTTTGCCACAGGCATATGAAATAGATAAAAGAAAGATAAAAGCTTTAAAAAAAGGTGGACAATAATGAATCTATGGGAATGGAGAAAAGAAAGAGGTTGGGTTTTTTCCCCCAAAGATAAAGGGAAAAGACTTTTTCAAGGAGAAAACAGGTTTCCCTGAGAAGTGGAATTCTTGTATGCTTCTTCAATCTTAAAAACACATTTAGGCAAAGGGAGCTCTCTGACACTTGAAGGGAGCAGAGACTGAAATGTTTTACCTCTGACATAGAGTCCTATAGTAGTGAGTTTTTATATTTAATGGGATGCAGGGTCATTTCCCGTGGGCTATTTAGTGGACCTTTGTAGCTTCAAAATGTGATTCTTCCCTCAGAAGGCCCTAAAGCTGATTATTAACCATGATTCATAAATTCTTCAGAAGACGATCAAGTTAGGTTTATGAATTCAGGCTGGGACCAAATGCAGACACCTCTTTTCTTCCTGTAAAGACCAAGAAGGACTGTGACTTACAGAAAAATAATCTTTTTAAGTCTATTTTGCTCCCTTGTTGTTCTTTTCCAACAATGAAACAGCTGTTTACATGAAATTTTGGTGCTTGTAAAGAGAAGAAAAGTGAAAAGAATGAAAAACTCCCCATGTATTCTGATTTAGAACAGCACATCTGGTGAGTTAGCTTTCAAAAATACGTCTGGATTTTAAAGGGAGGACACAAAATATGCAGAAGAGCAGGGAACCTTTTGCTGCATGAAACCTCTTCTGATCTGTCAGTAAATGGAACACTCCATGATGCTGCACTACAAATACAGGGAGGGACGCTAATATAGAAATCCTCTAAACATCATTACCACACTGAAGGGAGTTTTTGCCCAAAGCATGTGGTTGTTCTTTTTCTTTATGGTAGAGCTACAGATTTGTAGGCCAAACACTCTAAGCAACACAATGTATTGACTTCTGCAGATTTTCTGCTATTTTTACTACATCTGCTATTTTTCTTTTCCTATATTCCTGAAACAGGAATATCAAAGTCACTTGATAATACCACACTATTATTTCACCACAGATTTCATGATATTACAAACTACATATATGATTGCAATGCATAGAGACATGAATGCCATCAGGACCTAGAGCACTGCTTATAGTTTATTCTGACAAAATTCTGCCTTTTGTTATGTGTAACTTAGTGGAAGTCTTCCTGTTAATATTTAAGGTGGTTTGCTTGTTTTAAGTGTTTAGTTCTATGCTTATGTGATCTTCAATCCTCCTTGGGTTGAAATGAGCTGGAGTACTCATATTAACCCCATATGTGACAGTACTTTGATTTACAGTACTCTTTATATTTAAAGGTGAATTAAGTTTTTCACCTTTGTACCATTAAAATAACTACTTCTGTCCAGTAAAATAAGTTCTGAATACATATCACAGGTACTGTTCTCTAAATAACTCATACGGTGATTTTTCCTTCAAGCCACTGATATTAGTATCTAAGGTAGCTACCTGAATAAGACAATTCCATACCCCCATAAAACATGAAGTGCTGAACCCCTCATCAATTCTTTTTTATTTGCCAAACATTTTAGATTTATTTGCTCAAATATGTGAAGGAGTGGAGGGAGGGAGGGAGGAAGGAAGGAAAGGAGTGAGGGAAGGTTATTTTCTTTTGTCAGACATCTTTTTCTTGGTGATTTTCTATTTCAATGACTTCTTTGATACATTTTTTTTTCATTAAAAAATTATTTATGGTTTAGTTAACAAGTTATTTCATCTACAAAACATTATGTTTATAAAAACTGCAGTCACTTTGTGGAAATCCTTTACAAGTAAGTATGAAATATATATTTGTAGAACATATATATATACACATGTCTATATATGTGCCCATTTTTGATTGTAGATGGGTTGATTCAAGATGCATATGTTATCTAAATTTTTCAAGTAATTATCTTCAATACATTTTTACTGAAATCTGTTCTCAGTACAATTTATTTAGATATCACAGTACCAGATGCAGTCATAATTTGTGGAAACATTTTGTGGCTGGCTGTAGTGTTAGCTTAGTAAATTGTATTTCACCAGGTATAAATCTCTGTTTGTATGAGGAAACAGAAGGTCAGCAGCTTTTACAATAATTTGCACTTCCCTTTTTTCCTTAAGTTTATATAAGTGGTCCACAAAGTGCAGGATCTAGCAGGGAAGACACAATAAATTCAAATGAAGTATTGCTTCATGAATGATAACATGAGGGATGCTAGCAACTGATCAGCCTTTCTTTCTCCAAAAGGTTTTCCAGGTCTCCAGGAGTAAAGGCTGAACTGTAAACAGCCATGAGATGGAAGTTTGACATTTAGGATACTAAAGTAACCACGGCCAAATTCAGGTTACTTTGCTTTGAGTTTGGTTTGTTTTTTTTCATCTTGACAGACTAAAAAAAAGCTAAACAAAAAACTGAAGTGACACAAATCAATGCATGTTAATCACAGAGTTATTGGTGCGACTCTGGCAATATCTGGCAGAGGAATGAAAAAGACAAGCAAATGTGGCAACTGCTTAATTTATCTCCCTACTATTGCGCTTAAACTCCAAAGCCTTGGACTCAAGTATGTTTTGTCCTGACCTGGCTTTGTGGAATTTAGGGCAGAATGGTAACATAACTGGCATTATATTATATTAACTCATTTCAAGATGATCTCCAAACAGAATGAATTTCATTGGTTTTGATAGAGTTTACTTGGAAACAGGGAGTCTTAGAGAGTATTACCTTCATGAAGGAACTCCATGATTACTGGTTGGTTGTGCTTTGGGCTCACAGGCCTCTCCATGAGATGCGGACCTCATTGACTTCAAGAATTTTCCACTCATTTACCTCTTTCTTTTCTGCTATATAACAACCTTATTTATTGTTTCTGACCTAGGCATAATCTATTGTGTTGCTTGAAGGTACACTTAGAAGAGAAGCATTTTCTTAGCTTACAGCTACATTCCTGGAATGATTTTTATTGTATGCTTATAATACAATGGACAATCAGAACTGAAGAGATTATTTCTCTTCAGAAATATTAGCTGGTGAAAGCCATCAGACTTTGATTCATGTAATTTATTATAGTCTCACATTCTCATTCCTGCCTTGATAGCAAAGCTGCCAATTGAGATCACACTGGAAGATTGCTGCAGTTTTTACAGTTATTAGTTGATATTAAAATTGCATTTTGAAACACTACTAAACAGTATGTAGTGTGCATCCAAATAAAGTGTCTATCCAACCTTCTGCTGTCCCACAGTTCTTCATTTGCCTTTCTTCTGCATAAGTATTTAAATTTATATGTAGTGGGGTTTTCAGGGAGTCAGGGGAAGCTACAGGAGGGAAGTGGACAGCTGTGTCATTTCAGTGTACCATTTATTAAAGCTCAGTAGAACTAACCTGACAATATTTTGAAATCAGTTACCTATATATACCTTATCCACTAATGTCCCTTTCTTTTCAACTTCTTTCAAGTCAACCTGTTGGTAGCATCCTTTTATTTATTCTAGTGTAATCCAAGTAAATTAAATCCAAACTGCCATTCTAATTGACTAAAGATACTGTGCTTAATGCGACATTGTTTTTAATGGGACTCTGCGGAAGAAGAATAAGGATATTTTTAAAACTTGGAAGAGGAAGCTTCATATCTACAATGAACCTAGGTAAAAATTTGTTCCAGATGTAGCTATAGTTGCTAGACAAGGAGGTAGATCTCCAGCTTCAGAGCACACCATGCCATTTAAAATTCATTTTCTTCTGATTTCATTTTCCTAATCTTTTTCCCCGTTTTGATAAGCAGATCCATTCTTTTCTCTGTATCCATGCCCTTTTCTTATTTATATGCCTTTTTTTTCCTTCTTGATACCTGTAATTTTTCAACCTTGTGCATTCACACTTTTTAGTACTCTCTGCAGCTGCTGTTTTGTCCTTTCTTCCATGTATACTCACCTCTCCTCAAATTTTTGTTACTGTTAGTGCCTTAAATCTCTCATCTTGTTGCTCTTGATTCCTGGTGCTTCTATGAAATGCCACCAGTTCCTTCAACCAGCAAAGTCCCCATTTTCCTTAACTTCTTCACAAGCTCCTATACTGGCAAAATTTGCAGAGTGTAGATGCATGTTGCACTTACCAAAGATGTGTTCAAAGGATTACTAAAACACTGTGTAAGGGTCAACTCCCCATTTAAAAAAAAAAAAAAAAAATATCTGAGAAAGAAAGCAGATGTGGGAGAACTTCCCATCACTGACAAGGACAGGAATCACATATCAGGTTGTGTGGTTGTCAGAATTCACTGGATTTCTTTCTGTCCTGGTTTCACTGGAACAGAATCATAAGCCTGACATGATCTGCAGACCATCTTCTTGGGCTCGTACTTGGACTTCTCCTGACCCTGCTCTTCTTTCTGCTCCTGAGGACTGTATTCCCATTTATTGGGACCACTGTACATTTTCTGCGATAAAGTATAACTTTATTTACTTTATACTGGCATTGGTATTAGTTTTGCTGTTTCACTAAATCTATTTTCATTTCATGGGAGTCTTCTCTTCTTTTCCCGATGAAGGGTCATCAGGTGATAGAGCAACTGCTACAGCTTAGCCCTGCATATGAGCCATATGTGGACACTTTCTCTTTCTTGAGTCCTGATACTCATAAAATATTGTTATACTTTTCATTGCTCTGTAAATCTTCAGGAAAAGCAAAAAACACTGAGAAAACACACTTTTCTTCCTGGGTGCATTGAGACTGGCAACAGAATTTTGAAACAACTGAGCTGTAGACTCTGAAAAGGTCCTGCTAATTCATAGATATGGGAAACACCACAATGTGATTCAAGATTCCTCTTCCTTACTGAATGCCAGAATAGTTGTCAATCATAATTGCTTATCTTTCTCCATAGATACTGGGAAAATAATGCGTGGCAGGGGGGAAAAATGTAGTGTCTGTCTCCCACTAAACAAAACTGAGCCATGTTTAAGAAAGTGATGGTGAAAAAAAGAGAACACAGAAAAGAAATATATACTGATCCATCATATAGTTTTTCTGAGTCATTGAGATTTCTTGAGTATCTGTCAAAATTCTCCCCCAAAGTCCCATTGCATCATATAGCTCTTTTCACATCCCAGAAACAGGCCACGTCTCCAAAATAAAACAACACTTGTGTTGTAGTTCCATAGTGAAGCATCAAATTGCCTTCTCAATCTATTTATATCTTTATGGTGGAGTTTTTGGAAAGGAAAAATCTGTGATTACACCTGACAATCAGTTAGGGGATCTATCTGAGCATAATTTAAGGAACTTGAAGGCAACATGGTTTGAAAGCTGTCTTAGGATGCTGATGAAATGCAGGGTGTAGACTGACATGTTTGACTACTACATGGGTAGAAAGGATATCCTATGTGAAATATAAGTTAAATTTAAGAACATGTAGTTTTTCAAATATAAAATATATTGGTGTTGATAAGACATTTTCATCCTTAGTGCCACTAGACATAAATACAAATACATAAAAAATGTTGCTTATTTATTAGAAGGTGTGTGCTTTTTCTGAAGCAATGTGATGCTATAAACTAGGAAAACAGATAGATTTGCTATCATTTCAATTGTCCCCATTGTCTCTCTTTTTCAAGACATTAGTTTGAGAGGAAGACATGTCCTAAAGAAAAGGTATATAATGCAACTGTTACATAAACTGCTTATCACACGTACTTCTAAATCCTAAAATAAAATTGTATCATGAAGATTTTCTTGGGAATACATGGAAAAGCCCTAAAGTCTGGGTAAAAAAAAAAAATGTGGATTAATGTATTAGGTAGAAAATATCACCTGTAGATTTAGAAAAGCCTAATACTAAAAGAAAATTAACTAACAAGTCAGTCTTTTATGCACACTTGAAAACCAGGATATGAAACATGATAAGCAAATAAATGTACTTCCCAAGGAAATTCTGAATATTGAATTCAGAAGGGTTTTGATATAGTGTCTCTTTTAGGTGACCTAAATTTTGTTAAGAAGAAATCCTGCTTTAAAAACAGTTGCAAAATAACTGAATTTTTCAAAATTATCACCAAACTTATCTTTAAAATTATACTAGCTCCTACTGTTTTGATTAGTACATAGTTTTCTATATAAAGTACCTAATATATTAGAATTTTTTAAAATCTGGTATTCCTGAAAAATAGAAAAATAATTAAAAAGTTTAAAATTATCAGCAAAGACATTTGATAGACTTCTATTTTAAAATAATTTGGCTCTAGAGCTTTCTTTTGTTTAGTATTTTGCAAAATTCCATAGGATTTATACATGTATTCCTTCTAGGTCACTCTAGCTCAAACTGATCTTAATCATATATTCTAAAAAATAGGTAATCATAAAGATATTAAAAGGACTAAGAATATACTTTTAAATAACATGTTTTAAAAGTAATCAGTAAAATTGTTCTTTTAAAAGTCTGCCTTTTCAGACAATTGATGATAATATTAATGTATGCAAGTTCTTCATAGGTTTATCATAAAAAAATAGAAAATGTTATATATATACAAATTTATACCATGAAAGAAATCATAGATTTTAGAACTAAAGTTAAACACTTAATAAAATCTTTGTTTTTGTAGGTTGTCCTTTTCAGGATATAAGTATCCCAGCTAGGCCCCAATCCTACAAAAAGCAAATTTACATTATGCAAGTGAACTTGTAAACTGTAAACCCAGACTGTGTAGTACTAAAATATTGCTATCTATTTTTCAAGGTTTTGGCCCCACATGACAGAACTTTACCAGAACTTCCTTCTTTAAATAAATTTGTGAGAATGTCTGATTTTTTCTTCCTACAAATTTGAGATTTAAGCTTGCAGGTCTGGGAAAGAGAAATCAAGCTGTTCTGGTCTAGTCTGAACCACAGCCAAAGGGTAGACTTGAATTACAGCATTTGGATCTGAATCTTAGCTATATGTATTTCGGGGGGGGCGGTGGGGTGGTGTATGCGCATGTATGTATATTTATACATTGCAGAAAACTGGATGTGTGATTTAATCTCTTCATCTTCATGCATTGTATGACTTTACTTGAAGTCCACAAGTCATCTGAAGGATAAGCTGAGAATTTATTTAGGTATTAAAATAAATTCTAAGCCTCAGTGTTTTTTTCTGCATCTACTGAGAATGTGAAAGCCACAGTGGCTGATACTTATATAGAATTTAAACATACAAAGCATGAAATGCTACTAGTTTGGGATGCATATTTGATCTACAAAACGTTTATTTTTTCCAGCATTGCTAAATCTGTGCTACATTTTATGAACCACAAATAAAAAGTGAAAAGGTAAATGTTTGGAATATTTTTCTGAAGATCATTACAATTTGGTTTTAATGCAAAGCGAGGAGAAAAGGTGGATTTTGTTGCTGTTTCTTCAAAAGTAAAAATAATGAACATCATAGTATTTCTGGTGTTTACATTTGTCATTTGGACATTTCAAGCTTCATAATTTCCTAAATGGATATAGTAAAAGTCTGTCACGTTGTGATCCTTACATTTAAAAACTTTAATCCATAGCTAAAATTCTAAAAAGATGGAGAGCTATCTCTGTGTCCCCTCCTTAGCACTGCATGTAAATTGACCCACTGTACATTTTAAGATCAACCTTGGAGCTCAATTTAAATTCTAGTGCATTCAAACTTCTTAAAAATATAAGTTCAGTTCAAATGTGTGGTTTTTTTAACTGCACACAGTGCTCTCCCTAATCAAAGTAGAGCTGTATAGAATGGTTGAAATTTAATCCAAATCTCAGTGAATTTCATGAATCTGACTATTCAAGCTTTGCATGACTGGGCTCATAAATGTTATTTCTGCTTTTATGCATGATAGGTTGCAGGTTGCTGCTGCTTCTGGGCTTCACAATAAATGCCACAAACCAGAGTTCATCTCTGCCTTCATGCATTTTTCATAACTGCATCTAAAAAGTAAAACTGTAGGGATTGATAATAACTAATGAATGTGTAAGCTGTTAGTGAATGTTTTCTACATGTTACTAGTTTGGGTCACAGGCAGTTGAACTGGATAACTAATAATCCATGAAGATCACAGTGTTTTAAAGAAAAATGTCAAATACCCAGGTGATAGAAAAAGAAAAATCCCGGAAAAAAAAATAAATTCTGCCTATTCGTGGTATCCCTGCATTGCAATTAGCATTGTAGTCTGAATTAAATCTATTTTCTTGTCATTCTTTTCTTGTAGCAATGTCAAAGTTCTTAATTTTCAGACAAAGTGTGGAACTCACTTTGTGAAAACTGACAAATTTAGCTTGAATTATGTTATCATTCCTAAAGATAATTCCTTTGTCTAGTTGCCTTTGTACAATGGATATAGGAATTACTATATCCTTTTTTTCCTCGTTGATATTTAATTACTTAATTTCTCACTATAGCAGGTTAAACATTTTCTCCTTCATGACAGGAATGAAGTTTCTTATTTCACAGATGATGCTGTTTAGAAGCAAGAATCTGTCGTAAGGCTAACAGTTACATTTGTAGTAGGAGAATATTTGAAGGAATAGGGTACTAGAATAGGTGTAAAATGAATTCACAAGAAATATGGATGTAATTTTGTGAAACACATAACCAAAATTAACATACAAATCTGCACCAAATAGAGCAGTATAAGCTTCTTCACAAGTAACTATTTCAGGCTGCATGCAAACTCAGGAGAACACCACAGCATTACTTATTGTTGGAATTACACAGTTAAGAAGTTTGTTGGATTCTTAAATTTAGGCACTGCAAACAGAACACATTCTTATCTTTCAGTCTTCTATGGCAGCCTCGGTGTTTAGAAATTAGGTCAGAGAGTCAGATGGAGGAAAGACAATGTTTTATTCCATTTGAACCATAATGCTTTAAAAAAACAAAATTGTGATTATACAGGAACATCCACAACTGCCACAGATTCTTGAACTGTAGAAGCTATTCTGTTAGCTGCAGAAATCATAGCCTTTCTCATTCTGTGTTGAGACATGATATCTGATTGGTGTAGAGCTAATTGGAGGCCACATCACAACTTCACATTATGATCTTGTCTCTTATTTCAGATTAGGAATGCTGTATAGGATGAGGCCATACAGAGAGTGATGAAGCTTATCACTACGTTACAGCCCCAAAAATCAATATGAATGAGAAGACAAGTAATTACCTAAATATTTATCTGACAGCAATGAATTAACAAAGATTGGTGACTTACAAAGGAAGATTTCCCTTTTAGCATGTTCATCTCATGCCTCATTTGAGTGCATAAGATGTGCTCTTCTTAATGATGCTAGAATTGTCTTTTTCTAATGTGTGTACCTGGATATTTATGTGAAATTCGTCCTTTTCTTCTCTGTAGTATGACAGAATGGAAGAACCTACTTGATTTTGAAACTACTACCACACAGACTTTGCAGAGGTCTGAAAGCAAATGTCATGGAAGCAAAAGAAAATTTTACTACCACCAGAAAAATTATGAAGAAGGAGTACGCTCTTGCTCTCATACTACCGCAAAAAACCCAACCCTGTTGTTGAATATCCGATAAATGACTATGAATTTCCCAACCTGAAATTTCCTTAAACATTTTAAAGAAAAATGGACACATTTTTATGCCCCCTGGAAATATCTCAGGTTAAAGCCTATCAAGATACATATGTTGTATCTAGAATGCTACACCTGGTTTAGAATGATATTCTGCTGAGAACTACTTATCCTACAACTACTACTACTACTCATAGCAAGTTACTTGGTGCAAAAGAAGTGCATCAATACATTAAAGGAATTGGTGATGAGGCTGCTATCTATCGCTTATACCTGATTTTGAGTGGGTTTTTGAAAAAAATTAATCTCTGCTACCCATATAGTTTACAGCTTTTTGAAAGAACAAGTTTGTACCATTGAACTACAGGTGGAGGAGTCCACACATTGTTTCAAAATTTAGTTAAATAAATCAAATATTATGTCATGGAATTGGAGTGATTTTTGAGTGAAGCTTCTGACTTTTCCTGAAAAAAACCTAGACTGTTCATCTCAAAATTGGCCCAAAACCTGGCCCGATAGGTGAATAGTAGAATAAAATCAGAAAATTAACTTCAGGTTGAAGCAAGACTATTCCCAATTAAATCTCAAATATCAGCACAGCTTTGGAATCAAACAGAAACTTAGTGCTATTTATATAGAATAGCTCTGAAAGATATGTAAAAGGTTGCATGTTGTATGCAAATTTGACCACGTCTTGAACTGCATTAACTTAGCATTAAGACAATGCCTTACAATATTTGAAACATGTATCATTAAAAGAAGAAATACTTTGCTTCCATAGTTTCATGCTTCTCCTCCAAAATGAACATAAGCTGATGAAAAGGAAGGTAAAATTTACATTTTTTTTCATTTATAAGCTTTGATGCTGTGAACCTTCAACATTACAATTATGAATTATCTAGAATGATTTGGATCAGATGGAGATTCTCAACCAGGGAGTATGAAGGGACTTTTGGGACAACTGATATTTTGTCTGTGTAATAGAAACAAAAATCCATATTTCCTGCATTCCTAAGCAGAATGATTGGGTGTCTAGGACCTGTGGGGCAGGTATTTTATCACCCTAAAATGTCTGGATTGAGACTTAAAATAAAAATTTAGCAATCTTGTGTATCTTCAACAAATCACAAGGAATTTTGAGGTGGAGTACTGAAAACTCTGAGAAATGACTGGTTGAAGAAAGTTATGACTGACTAATTTTCACTTAAATCCACTATTTCTCTCATATCATTTGTAATATTTGTGGTTGGGCACACACTGAATTTAGTTAATGTGTTTTTCTCATTTATTTTCCAATTTACATGCATCAGTGAGCATCTTTTGAAACTATAATATGAATCTTCTGGATACACTAATTAATGTTAATTAATTGGTGTTAGCAGACAAAAGCAACTTTCAGATCCTTTTGGAAATACTGACTTTCCTTTAAAGTAGGCAATCCAATGAGAGTTTGTCTGGTGGTAGAACTGGCCTGTTTAGTCACTTGATATCCTTTTGGATAGGGATGGAGTTATGTGGAAAACACAAATTTGCTTTTTTCACAAACAGATTAATAAAATTACTACTGAATTTCTACCTAACTCTCAACCTGAGTTTTCCATTACCTGTTGCAAACACATTTGTAAAAGGTGAAAAAGTGACAAAATAAAATGGCTATAATTGGTTCAGTCCATAAGGATTATGGACTGGTAGGGAGAACAAAGAATAGAATGAATATTGTGCAGAAAGAAGTACATTTATGAAACAGCTGGAGATTCACACCATTGAAAAGAAGAGACAGGTTTTTCCCCTTGTTAAATGCAAGCAATAGGTTCATTGATAAAAACTAAAGAGCAGATTTCTGGGCTATTTCCCGGAAGCAAAGCTTTATATACATGTCTAAGAGCAATCCTAATGCAAGCAAGCAAAAATCTTCTGACTATTGGGTCAATCAGCACTGCAGATAACGCAGATCAAGAATGGCTATGGCAGGCTTGAGAAGATTCTTAAGCAAATGGTATATCAAGCTCTCTTTGAAAACATAGTAAAGGTTCAGTTTTGTTTTTAATAAACTATAGTTTATGGAAAGTTTTGGAAACCTCTGAGATGCATTTCTGGAAAAATAACTGCAGACTACAATACTTGGGATCACAATCTCTGAATACAGATTGAATCTTCTATCAGTTACCCATTTAAATTAAGGCATGGGGCAGAATATGAGGCAAAATAATTTCCTCTTCTATGCAGGAATTTGTAACACACAAAGACAAATCTAATACCTGAAATACCACTGTTGCTACAGGCTGCTAAAGGGTAGATTGATGGTCAGAAGAAATAAGAATGATAGTGATGAGAGCAGTAGTCAGGAAAATTATAAAGTTGATAAGTGTCCTAATGATTATTGATAGATGATGTCAAACTGTCAAGGTGAAAGCGTGAGGAAATAAATGTCCAGCATGTTGATTTTTTTCTACATGGGACATGGAATCTGACTATAA
The DNA here is from genome assembly GCA_027560015.1 of Chloroceryle amazona. Taxonomy (NCBI): domain Eukaryota; kingdom Metazoa; phylum Chordata; class Aves; order Coraciiformes; family Cerylidae; genus Chloroceryle; species Chloroceryle amazona. The sequence continues at coordinate 25,123 of JANHFX010013786.1, read as the reverse complement.
AACAAAACATGTTTACTTTGATGGGATTCTTTGTAGTCCTCTTGGCTCTTGAGTGTCCTTGGCTTAGATCCTGTGAACATGCTTTAAATATGCATTGGCATACCATAGAACCACAAAATAATTCAAGTTGGAAGGAACCTCAAGACGTAATCTAGTCCAACTTCCTGCTCAGCAGGAGGGTCAGTGTAGTCAGCAATGAGATCAGACCAGCTTGTTCAGGACTGCATCCAGCTGTGTCTCCAAGGCTGCAGTTTGCACATCCTCCCTGTTGCCCTGTTTGACTATCCTTACAATGGAAAAGTTTTTCCTTATATCCAGTTGGAACCACTGAAGTTTCGATTTAAGTACATTGGTAATCAACAAAAGAATTTAGCACAGCAAGCTGGAAATAAACAAAACATTGAAAAAAGGAGAGGATTGGTCAAAAATACAAACTGGAAAATCATGGAGCAAGTCTTTTTGAAACACATTTCTGGGCATACAAAGGAGAGAAAGATGACTGGGAGCAGTCATCACGGATTTATCAAGGATAAATCATGACTGATCAGTCTGTCTTCTATGATAACGTGTCTTATTTGTGGACAGGAAGAACACTGGAGGTCATTCACATCTACTTTAGCAAGGCTTTTGATACTGTATCACACAATGTTCTTCTACACAAGTTGGAACAATGGTCTGGCTCAGTAAGAAGAAGGTAGGCATTAAAAACCATAAATTAATATATCCTTGTGGTTTACAGTAAGGACAATAATAATGAATAAAAGGACAAAGGCAGAATGACTAAAAGGGATGAAAGCATGGAAATTAAAATTCCATATCTGAGGTTAAGGAAAACTCAATGATTAAACCTGATCAAATTACAAGGACCTGATAATCTCAGCTAAGAATTATGGAAAAAAACCCAAACACATATGAAATGAGAGGTCAAGTAGACTTCTAAGTATACTGATTTAGAAGTGAGAACATATAAATGTAGGATGGTGAACATTTTAAATATATATATCTAAAGGAGAATAAAGTCAACTGTCCTGTCAGCTTGGCATGACAATGTAGAAAGTATCAAAACATGGTTTGAAAGAAAGTGTAATAATACATGGAGGTAGATGAAAAATGGGGGAAAAAGAAATACGTATTAAGAGAAGGTAGATTGTTCCAGACTAATTTTTTTTCACTGGTGAAATAAATTTTATATACTTGAAAAATGTAATAGTTCTCATCTAACTAGCATGTAAGTAAAGCTCAGATATTCTCCTGGAGAGGAACTTAAGAATCATAGAGACAATCTGATACAATGATTAATAAGAAGTTATTAATTAAGATGATAGAGATGATAACTAAATCCTAAAATGAACAATGAACTGGCTAATAGTAACCCAGACTGTCCTGGAAAAGGAAATAGTGGTCTGGCACAAAGATGACTGATAATGTTTCCATTAGTGAAATCAGTGCTAAAAGTTAAGCTGTGATGATGAAAATTGTTCTGACATAACATATGGGGATGCTATCAATAGAAAAACAAATTGAATGTAGTATAGAAAGAAATAGTCTCTGTCTACATTGGCATTTTATTTCAGGGCAGCAGGGAGCTTGTGAAGTCAGTCTCCTGATTTTCCCCACTTACTGAGCTGTGGTTCACAAGTGTCTCGGAGAATGGCTGGAAGATGTTTCCTGGAGTGTCAGGAAATGCACCCAATGCTCGTTAGTCACAAAGGGGTTCACTGTACCAGACTAATCTATACCAACATTAAAAAAACAAAACTGTATCCCAAAATGTGTGGACATCAAGTCCTTAGAACCAGGTATTGCACTCTACAGATCCACTTCTACTAGTCCCCACTATTTTCATTATGGAGACACAAACTACAGTCCTTTTTAGGTAAAATTAAACTGAAGTCCGAGCTCCAGGACAGTTCGTATCATACACCAGCCCCTAGCACTCCCTCTATAGGATCAGACTAGCCAAGTCTGAATGAAAACCTCTGGCATGTGTCAGTGGGGTCTGAACACCAAATCTTAATAATGCAGATCCACCCTACTGTGCATTTGTGCCTTCTAAAGTAGATATAGCCTTTGAGACACTCAGAGCTGGAATAACAGAGGTTTAGACTGTAAAATGGGGGTTTGTCAGTTAGAAACCAGTTGGAAGGAGAAACTTTGGGTATATTAGTTCCCCACCAAACATTTTAAGCCAATGAACTCATGTGATCATGGAAAAAAAGAATGTGTATCAGTCAGCATATTTCTTATACTGATGTATAAAAGACAGCAATGTAATATTAATAGCTTTATACTAGAATTTGAAGAACACATTTTTCAAAACTACAATATCTTTAAATTTTTTAGCTCTGTTTATGACATTGCTTGAAACATCTGATTTTAAAACAGTGGTTGCTGTTCATATTAACCATTTACAGTGTCTTAATCTGATTCTCAGAATCAAGTTATTTCCTTTATTTGTCCTAAATTACAAATAATTTAAATAAGCAAAATAAAACTTCATTGATATAGCTTTATTTTCCTGTGGAATACTGATAATATTGAAATAGCTCCATATTAATTTATGTATAATGGTCTTGTGGATCTTCTCTCACTGAGGGGCTGGAATCTATCAGCTCTCTCTGACCTATTTGTCAACACAGCAAAAAATGACATTTGGGTGGCAAATTACATTTGTAATGCATTTGTATATATTTATACTAACATACAATAATATCTATGCAAATATAGAATAATTTGAAATAATTATTACAATATGTATGGTTTTCTTCATTTCTTTACGATATTTGCTCCTAATGCATTTTTATACCTTGCAAGAAACTATTTTGATGTTAAATCTTCATTCAATCTAATATTTTAATTTAAAAAGTGAACTATAAGGAACATTAAGGATCTCTTATTTTATCTTGTTTCAGTCTTGATAAATACCATCTGAAAGCCACTTCTTGATACTGGATCAAGGTTTTAGTGTAGACATGACAACAATTGCAATTTTTTATGCTTCCCATTGAGGTGGAAGCTGGTTACTTTTCATTTCCTCTGTTATTTGTTGCTTTTTGTATACAATCTGGTGTTGAGTTGGTTGCTCTCATTTTGGGTGTTTTGAAATTCAAATCTGCTTTCTGAGCTTTTGTAGGAATCTGTGTGTTATTCATGTGTATAGCCATGTATGTGGAGTGCCTTATGCTTTGTGGAGGCAGAGTTGCCTCATGTCTTTTTTGGCCATGAAATCCTGCACATTTTGGTAATGGTTATTCTTGATGATTAACATTTTCAGGTTCTGTTATGTATCTCTATTTCTTTGTTTTCCAGATGTGAAATTTAGTAAATGTAAAAACTGCCACATGTGAGGGGAAACAGTTCTGGAGTCAGATTGTTCCACAGTACCTGCTAATTATTAATAGCTTGCGTGTGCTTTGAGGCAGTTACTTTTTCCAAGTTCTGGATGCATCTGTTTCCTTCCAAAAATAGTAATACAATGATGTTCCAAGAAAAACTCAGTGCCCTGTTATGATCTCTATTCATGTTGTATCACTCAGTACTAATTACCAGGTGTTTCTTCAGGCCCTCATCTTTTAAGGATGTGATCATCTGCTCAATTTTATATGTTGTGAATACTTCCATTAAAGGCAAGGGACTTCTCACTGAGATTAAAGGTAAAAGCACATGTTACTCTTTATGAAATGTCTTTGGAGCTGCTATTATTAACTTTGATTTATCTATAGTGTTTTGGGTTTTTTTTAAGTGAATGAAATATAAACTTTTATAATAAATTTTGAATCTCAATGGGAAACATTAGTCCGCAAGTTATTCCTTTATTTCATTTCTGAAATAAGAAAACTAATAAAATCAGTCTTTGGCCATGTTAGTATGCAATATCTGTATGGGTTTGATGCAAAATCAGTAATCCATATGTACTTTATTTGCTGTCATTTGTTATTTTAGAAAAAATATTATGTCATATTCATCTGTTTATTACTATTTTGAGATGTCAGGAAACTACATCAATTAATGATTCTAAATGCAACTTACTGTAAATCTAGCATGAGTGAGGCATTCTTGACTTACACATTATTTTAAGCTTTATGTAAGGCTGGAAAAACATTGAAGACTGCTCCTGCTATTATTGAAAGGAGCGAGTTTTATTACTTTCACCGGTAGTGGACCTGGATTTTGCACAAGGGATTTTGTCAGCTTAGTTTTAGCCAGTATTTATACTGCAGAAAATGTACTTCCATTACCCCAGCCTGCCTTATACATGTGCCACATGCTGTATTGATGTGTATCCAAAAATAATAAAACACTCAAAATGTGAAAGGAAGAAACTATTATGCATAAGTCATTGCAAGTACAAAGCCAATTTTGTGTTGTGGGATGGTGTCCAGAAACATACTCAAAGTGAGGAAAGAATTTTCTTTCTCTAAAAACAAACCTGAATCTTAATTTAAGCAAAGTTCAATTGAAATGATTTTCTTTATTTTCCCTGAATAGTTTCATTTCCATAATGATCCAGGGATTGGGTTTTGTTTTATTTTTTTGGTTACAGTACTATTTACAGGTTTTGTTCTTATTTACCATGAAACAAAATTTCTCTTAAATGTTTCCAGGCCCAAAACTACAAAAAAAAGAAAATCTCTTTGATTATCTTGATCTGAGAAACTCTCCTGCTGGTAAATCATTCTCTCTTTTACTTTTTCTTCCAGAGCCAAAGGACGTGGTAAGTTCTGAACTGCCTGGACCATCTCTTCTCTAGAGAAGCCACTAGTCCAACAGCTATGGCATGTGGTAAGCATGTGGGAGACCAGTTTTTAGCTATATTTTGTGGGGAAAAAAACTCCAACAACCTACTTTCTGTTTGGTTCAAACTGTTCCACTTCCTATAAATAACTAGCTATTCTGTGGACCAGAGAATGAAAGGGAAATGCATCCTCAGCAAGGCAGGAGGTTAGTGTTCAGCTAGCAGATGGTAGAGGTATCTTTATATTCCACAACATTCTTCTTCTCAGGTAAGGTCTGTCATTGTTTTCTAGAAAGCTAGTTCTTATTTCTAAACAGATGGATCAGCTTCAAAAGGTAAATTATATTCTGATTCGATTTTGGCAATTCAATAAAGAAGTCCCAAGGAATAAGAAGGAGTAGTCAATTTAGGAGAGGAATCTAAACTGCCCCAAAACCAGACTCTTCTAAACTTGCTAACATTTTAAGGTATCTCCACAGTCAATATTTGTTGAAACTGGTATGTTACTAAAAGCTTTGCTTTTAAAAGCTTGATAATTTTAAACTGGAAAGAGTTGGCCAGGAAATCTCTGATTATGTATGTACTTCAAAAGTGAGACATGCAATATAATTCATTCTGACATAGGATTCTGAGATACTTTGGTAAAAGATGCTGTGTAAATGTAAAGTGAATTTTAAATTAATGAAATAAAACTTAATGTAAGTAACAAAATCATATATAATAGAACTGACTTTCTACAGAATGGAGCAGAAGAGAATAGAAACTGTTTGTTGGGGTAATATTTTAACCAAGACCCTGACCATCATTGAAGATAGAAACAATATTTCCTCCTAGAAGTTCATGGTTTTTTTCAAATCATTACAAACAAGACCACATTCTGAATGAAGAAAAATAAAATATTGAACAAACTTGAAAGTGTTTCCTTTCTAGCTTCTCATCTTGTCTGACTCACTGAATATGTTGATTACCAACTGTGTTTCATGAAGGCACAAGAAACTAAATAAAATTGTAAAATTAAGATGTTTAGAAGCTTTCCACTAGGATGGCATGTACTTTCCCACTGGTTATTGGCTCCACTGACAATTTTTATAGACAAGGAGACAAAAGTTCATTAAAAGATTCTGATTGTTTAAATGCCCCTTTGTACACATGGAAAAATCTACCCATGTGCTCACACACATTAAAAAATATGTGTAAATGAATAGAAGCTGGTTGAAACTCACAGACACTACAGACAGTAAAAAATGAACTATCTTGCTTTGCTGTAGATAGAGATATTTCCCCACTGCCTTGCTCCAGTGCTGTATTTGTATCTGCATCAAAGAGTAAGGCAGCACCACTCTGATTTGGTGATTTCTTCTTGCATTAGCCCTGCCAATGCCTACTCAAAGTTCTTGCCAGTGAAAATAAAGCCTCGAGATTTAGAAGAGTCAATGGAGGAAATACAACCAAAACTGCATGAAAGTGTACCAAAGGAATTTATTGGTGGTATTCAACAGTAACTTCAACAACTAAAAATTTTTCAAAGTATTACATTTCCAAGCATATCAAGGGTCCTAGTGTTTCAGAACGCAGTGCAGGTTTTGCTCTGCAGTGTGGGTGGAAGTTCACAGCAAACAGTGCAATGCCATACAGGTAACAGCACAGCCTTCTGTTTGCCCCACAGGGGAGAGTTTTACACCATTAAAGGAAAAAGCACCTCAACTTCTTGCAACTATAAGCCAGATCCCACCAAATAATGGCATGGAAATTATCAGGGTGATTGCAAGAACTGAAGAAGTGCAGCATGAAAGTCACCAAGAGGGCTGAAAGGGTGCTGGCATTCTGACCTCCGGCAATGGGCACAGCCAGTGCACCTAGGCTGGGTGCAGCATGGACACAGTGGTGTATTCACTCGGGCCCATTTCACTCAGGCTGCATCTGCCTGGAGATGAGGCTGCAAAATTGGTTCCTTTTGAATATTTTAAGCCTTCGGAAAGCTTGAATAGGTTGTTATTTCCTTCTGCTCCTAGTTAGCCCTTACAGTTGTGCTGTTTTGATGTGAGCTGACTTTGCGAGGTCAGGAAGGTTAAATGGTGTTTGATTAAAATCAGAACACCCAACAACTACTGTTACACAGTTTGACTTTGTTGGCCTCTTCATCTGGGAATTTAGGAAGACACCTTTAGCTTCAGATAAAATTAAAAAAAAAAACAAAAAACAACAGATTGTTTTAGCTTTTTTTTTTCATATAGCTTAAAGAGAAACAAAGAAAAGAAGCCACATTGTGTATGTTTTTCTGGCAATAAGCCTGCCACTGTTTATCAAACCAAGGCAAATCCAATTAGCCTGTGGCCTGCCTCCCAACCTTATTAACCTGCTCAGCTGTGAGAAACTCAACAGCCCCTGCCAATATCTCATTTCTCCAGCAGCTGATAAGATCAGTTCAAGATATTCAATGGGGTTTCCTTTCACTTCAGCTTCATCACAGTCGCTGGCATCTTAACCGTGGTAGCCGGATCTTATTTTCCTCTCATTTACTACATGAAATAGGATGGCGACTCCGAGGCCTATGCAGCTTGTTGGAACAAACAGCGATCAGGCCTTCGTGGCGTTTGACAGGATGGGCTGATTTTCCTTATCACGGCTTGCCCACAAAGGCCCGGGCCAGGCCAGGGTTATTAGCATTCCTCGGTGAGATGCGTCAGCCCTATTTCTGTCATGCAGACAGATTGAGCCTTTCACTCAGGCTCGCGAATGAGTGACACATGGCCTGACTGGGAGGACAACATTGTTATTTGAGTTAAGAAATCAATTTGTATCAAATGTACACTGTAATTTATTTGTTGGCTTTGAAGGGAACCTGGCTGAGATAAATGGGAATGGGCTTCTTTCTTCCCCCCTATGCTGAGCTGATAAAGTTCTTGTGAAGCTCCAGATAGCTCCAGTCAGAGCCAAAGTGACAAACATGTTTAAAGTTGCACAGTGATCTTTAAATCTCAAAAAGAACACCTTGTCGGACATGATAGAACATTTTTTACCTTTTCCCTCTATCTGTCAGAAAGCTGCTGTGACACATTGCTTTAGTATTTTTGCTGACATTTTCTTTATCAAGCCCATCTGTTTGCAGCCAAAAGATGCTTATTCCTATTTTCTTCAATCTACAGCAGACTAGGAGACTGCCAAAAGGAAGGAGGAAAATGAGACAATCTTTCCAAGAATAATGCTTGTTTGTTTGTTTGTTTGTTTTTTAATTGTGACTTTTCTTGATCAGGTTCCAGTTTACTTTTACTTTTGTTAAAAGAGAGATGAAATGTGTGGGGAACATGTATCGTGAGATCTTGTCTGTTTCAAGAAGTTTGTTTGGGTTCAGACTGACGATGCATTAAGATGTTGGTATTATATGTTAAATGATAAGCTGCAAGATTGACATTCTCCACTATTAAAGTTTTACATATGAGCTTAAGTGTTGGGTCTATGCTTCAGTATTTTTATCTTTGAAATAATATGAATAATCAAAAGTTATATCTAAGGTTTCACGTATGCTTGCAATTATGATTCCATAATGAAAAAATGCTAGCAAACTAGCCACAGGCAGAGTAGCTCATTGACATTTCCATACAATAACGTAGCTGTTTGGTTTTGGTTTTCAAAAGTCATCTAAATGTAACCTGTCATATTAGATGACTATATAATGTACCTTACCCATCCTCTGTATTATAGCTTTCCACCTTTTTTTAACAGATGTGTATGGATGCATATACAATCAAACAAAAAGCAGTATAGCCTGCTATACTCTGATTAGTGCATGCAAGGTACAGCCATCCTCCAAGCAAGGTTAAACTTCAAGTATTCTAAAGTGTGCAACCAGGGTTAAACACTCTCTCAGTCCTTCCAGAAGCTAGTTCGAATGGTTAGCAGTACAAGCATTTTTAAGATAATTTGACTTTAGGAAATGTTAAACTTATTAAAGGTCTGATCACACTGTCAATAAAATGGTCACACTGTTCCCAGGAATCTCAGGAAGGGCCACGTATCAGAATTAACTCTTCTCTCAGGCTGCACAACCAATATATTTCACTCTCCCCTTTTCTGCCTTTCCTCTGGGAATGTTTCAATCCTTTAGGCTGTGAGCAGCCTGGCAGCCTTAGATCTTGTTATACCTATGAGTACTGACACTGTAATAGTGTTAAGCCTTGCTCTCGGGTTTCTTCTGTGCCATACCCTTTGGGTGAGGGCTTGCCCTTTTACCTTTCTGCCCAGGTGCATAACGACAGTGCTGTTATTTTGACATGACTGACATTTTTTAATGTGGTGCTTTTTAAACCTTAACTCCGTGTTTACATGTTTAGGCAATAGCTCGGTTTAGCAACCTGAAGACAATATATCATTTAAAATATCTAAGATGGTTTCTGATTTTCATCATGTGGCACAGTCTAGAGGTGTGACTTTTGATTTTTGATGGCTTAGAGTGGGCAATACTGCAATCCAGGTCTAATTATCAAGACTAAAGTTCTCCCTGTTTACACACATTTATATTTCTACAAAAACATATTCATTCCATAAAACATGCATCTTCTCAAATGAGAACTGTACTTTGCCACGGCCTTTTAGCTTTATCCATATAGCTGTTTACAATTATTACAGCTTAAGCACATCAATCATTCATTGCCAGATCAAACTCTTCAAGAAATCACACATAATACTGGTTTAACCTCATTGCTTTAGAAATAACCATTGGCAGTGGAGTAATTTAGACCCCAGAAATGGCAGTGCAAAATAAAACACCCTCTAGCTCTGATACAAGAGCACTTTGTCATGTCTACAGTTTCACCCTATTAAAATAATACATCCTCCAAAGCACTCGTTTTGGCCTTCCCCTGCCTTATCTTATATCCCTTAATGACAGAAAATGGAAAGCACTTAATTTCCCTTCCAGGTTTGCATTAATTCAGTATGAGCAATGCCAGTTTTGACTCTTCTGTGAGCAGGCCCTTGATGAAAGATGAACCCATTGCATAGAATTTGGAGAAGAAAAATCCAGATACAACAGTGTGCCAGGTTTGTTCCTGTTTTATTATGCATTATGTTCTCTAAAACCCACGATGGCTGGCAGCAGGGGCAAGCTTCCAGTCTTCACTAACTCACATGAATCAGAGGGAATGCTCTGGACAACAGGACTCCCTTCTGTGTCTTACCTGAAAGCAAGTGAGTGTCCACAGATGGGAAAAGCTTTTTACAAAACCTGTGTGGCAGGTAGTGTGAGAAATCCAACAAGCAGAGGGCCTGAATCAGGAGCAGTGGTTCCTGGGGAGATCAGGGACATAGATATAAGGGGACAGAAAAGAAAAACAAGCCTTGTGTTTTTTCAGGAGAAGATTACATTGAGTCTGGTTCAAGGAGCCCCTGAATGTTCCTAGATTCAGAGAAAGGCTGGGTAGAAGGAAGAATACAGTGGACAAGGGAAGATTTATTTTTCTAATTCTCTTACTGTCTTCCAAAGCAGATCTCACTTGTCTCTTTTAAAAGGTCCATTGTTTTAGTCTGAGCTTAAATAAACTATAACTTCACAATTCATTTAATGTTATTTGTGTGCTTGCTGTAAGAACAATATCTACCTCAAAACTCTTGCTGACTCAGGGTCCCTTCACTGAAAATACCTCTGCATGTCCTGAAAGCTGCCAGAAATAGCAAACTGGGAAACAATGAACATGGGTTCTAGTTATTTCACAATCAGCTGTCATTAATCTAAACTTCACAAGCAGAAGGGATGAATTGTCATTTTCCCCTGTAATTAAGGGAAAAGAAAACTCAGAATAAAATTCTGGTCCTTAATATAACAAAAGACAATCTGCATCCTTAACACTGACTAATTATTCAGGTGAAGTGTCCTACACTGTGTAATAACCCCTACTGACACAAAATGGGTCTCTCTCACCTTTGGGCCGTCAGACTACTGGAAAGGAGGTTATGATGTTGTTGGTGTTAAGTATGACAAAAGATGTGAAGCTTTATCTCAAGCTATTAGTGTCCTCTTCCCTAGGTCTCAAGCATAACACAGAAAGAAGTGGTTAATTTTTTTATAAAAATATCATGTTTCTAGAGACAATGGCTCCCTAGATTCCTTCTCGGAGAGGAGGGAAATGGAGGAAAAATATAGAAGTGTATGTCTTCCCCAACTGCTGCTGAAGCTTATGTTCAAGTAACTTTTCTGGATCTATATATTTAGAGACATAAACCACAGCATACACCTAAAAGCTCAGGATAGAATGAGAAACCAGTATGCCCCCTTTGCCCCCAGTTCTGTCTGCTGTGTCAACATGCTGCAGGGTGAAAGGGAGTTAGAGGGAGTTAAATATGGGAAGTAACAGGCAGCCCTGAAAGCTTTTGTTTTCTGTCTTTTTTTTTTTTTTTACATGTGTTTCTTCATTGTCTTTGGGAGGCACATCTGCTAAAAAAGAGCACATGGCATGAAGTGGGGGAGGTGTTAGAACTGTAAACATATAAAAGTCTGGACCCACACTAAACATGACTAGAAGGAGGAGCCACTTTAAACTGGAGTTAGTAGGATGTCAATTAGAGGCACGAGTTAAGCCTCAGGAAAAAAAGGAAACACAACTTCCACTGAAGAATATTTTAGGAATGGCAAGTATGTATGTCTGCAAGTAACCTGTGTCTAGTGCCTGCATGCTACATTGCTCTCACTGATGAGGGAAAACAGCAAAACAGCAAGTGCTTTCAGTGAAGATAGAGGACGTGGCTAAACCTAAAATTATTACATTCATTTAGGGAGTAGGAAAAATGGAGCATTAGAAAGTTCAGTTTCACTTCCCCTGGTTTCTGAATGAAGGCTTGCGATGGTGTCCATTAATTAACTCTAAGTTTTGAATTGGATACTTGTTCCTGACAGTCAAGTCCTAGTTAATACAAGGGAGAAGTGTAACACTTACTAATATAGGCCGGGAGAAAATTCTTCAAGATGTTAGGTATCTATGAGTTAGCTGACTATATCTTTTCAGACTGAAAGTATCCATATAAATATTTGCTTCACACTGACTTATTTTGGACAGTTTCACTCAAACCAGGTTAGGAAATGATACAGGGCAAAATATGTTGTTTTGCCTGTGCTAGATGAATTCTGATGACCTTTTATTTAGTCCAGTATGTATCCCAGTAAATTCATCCAGTAAATACATCCCTTTGAAAAGAAGGAATCTGATCAAAGGCAGACCACTTGGCAGACTGTTAGTTTTCACCATTTTTTTTTTATAAAACATATCATTATGATGTTAACATTTAATAAAAATCTGTATAATAATGTGCATAGAGTAGATAGCAGGACTAAGGTTATAAGTAAAAATTAAGATTTTTTTAGCTGTCATAATTTTAAGTCTGGATATTCTGAATATTTTGCATTTGAAATAATATTCTCAAAGATATTTCATGTGTTCATGTATCAGATTTTGTGAATCTGCTCTGAAAGAGCTGCTGAAATAACTTCATAGAGTAGATCACTATCCTTAGGTGAACAGGTGGATATAATGCTAAGATATTTGTGATATCACATACAATTACATTTGGTTACTGATTAATCCTTAGCAAGAAAATGCTTCAGGTGTAATAAGCAAGAGATTTTGATATTTAGTAGATGAGCCTGCCTCTGTTTTCATAACAAATATCCGAGGTATAAATGAATAAAATAATCTCTTCAAAAAAAAGGTATGATTCCCAAAGGTTTAATGATAAATCCTTTGTGATTAAGTGGTACCATGGTGCTACTATAGATCAAAGGAATGTCTTTCATACAGTTTCGTAGTCTTCAGCCTGGCCAGCTCTGTAAGAGTTATTCTAATCTGTATGAGATGAATTTGGTGAGGATAATATCCCACTGTCAAATATAAACTTACTATCATACATTGCACTAAACAACATCCTTTCTCAACTATAATTCTTCAATTATCAGTTGCAGAAGGCCTGAATAATGGAGAACCTGCTCTCAGCTGGGCTCTTTAAATCAAAATCTTCAGGAGGCACCAAATGAGTCATATAACTCACTATAATAAAAAAAAAAATAAATTAAACCAAACAAGGAGAAACAAAACAAAACAAAACAAAACTAACAAAATTAAAAACCAAACAAAAACCTAACAAAACCCGGACAAACAAAAACCAAACACAACAAACCACAACACAAACAAACAAACAAACAATCGCCCCATCAAACTCAAACTAACAAAAAACTGCTGATACCTAGAAAAGCCATAATTCTCCCTGGGTCTTGGGTTATTAGACAGTCAAAAATGAGGAGTCCAAACCACATATTTTTATTTTTATTATTTTTACTTTGACATCAGACTTTTTTGACCTCTCAGTAAGCCACTGAGAGAAATAGAAGTTGTTACTCAACCCCAGATTTCTCCTGCTCCACAGGCATTCAAGACAGAACAGGAAAAGGAGTGAGAAGGCCCTGCCATGGCAGTCTCTGAGGCAGCTGCAGGCCAGGGCCACAGCTGCAGCTTCCTATTTTCCCAGGAGGTTGTTGGAGGAGCATCGTGGAGTGCATGGCTCCTACTCAGCAGCTGAACAGCTGATTGTTGGAACATCCTAACTACATGTAAAGCACAGCCATTGTAACTGCCTCCGATTCTTCCCTTTTCTTGCTGCTCAAGTCTGGAAATAAATAATTAAATAAATAAAAGCAGTCAAAACATGCAAACCCCTGGAAAACTAGGAGGTCATCTCTTCCAAACCCCTTTTATAATTTGAATTTTCCTGTTTGGGACCCACTTGTTTATCACTGTATTACTGCTTCAAGTTCTAGCATGGAAGACTAATGTACTTGTGTTCCACGTCTTTTTCATACTAAAAATAGTCTAGTTTACTAAAACCATACATAAAACAACCATGTATGATACTATTCAGCAGTCAGCAATACACTTCTCAGACCTTTGTAAATGCTTGCCATGGGAATATATAAGGTATTTTGTGATATCCAGTTGCCACTGCTGGATTAAGTAAATTAAAACAACCTTGTTTCCAGGAAACTCACCTTAGAGTGAGTGATGTGCTTCAACATGGTTTCTTTCAAAGTGTTTGAGATACAGTGTTAAGAGACTTTTAATAAAATATTTATTTTTAGTTAAAAATAGCAAAGGAAAACACACTGCTCCTTGATAATGGGTTATAATGCAAAAGATAGTTTTCAACAGAGTAATAGAGCACAGCAAACAAAGAAGAGCAGCCAAGGCAAGTAAAAAGGAAAATAACTTTGAAATTCTACTGATTAAGATGCTAAAGTAGTTTCCAGTGTTTATTACAAAAAAAGCTAATTAAAGAGTTTACATTTTATCATGCACAGTAAAGAACTCCTGACAGGCATTGTTATAATATGAAATGCTGCAGTCTCCAGTAGAGTTTAATTTAGAGCAACAACAAAGAAAGGAAAAAGAAATAAAACAATTGAAATGTTGCAAGCAGACTGCCTTAAGCTCAGGGGAGGCCTTTCACAAAACCGTTTAGTAGAAGCAATGCAAACTGAGCTACTACCCTGGGAATAATATTTTTCCTGAAATTGTTTCAGGTTGAAATGTTTATAGGAGGCTGTATATAGGTTGTGTAAGCCGCTGGCTAAAAGATTGGGGAAGTACAGCTTTTCATCAAAGGCTAATCATGCTGATTATGCAAAAAGATCCACAGATGCTGGTGTAAACCATTCACTGGAGAATTAGTGATTCCTGAATCATTACTGATCAGATCAACAGATGTGCAGACTGTCACCAGTTACCAACATTAACTTGCTAATAAATAGCACCATATTTACTAAACATTCAACTGCAAAATTTTGACATCTTGTACAGGTGTATTAATTTCTTCCAAACACACTTTTAAGCTGAGAGCACTTTGGAAACTATGTTGTTGTCACTATTGCCCAGGTGCTTGTCAATAAATAACAGTAGATTATGCATATCAATTATTTTAAACCAGTCAGTGATTGTTTATTATTTTAAGCAAATTTTTCTTTTTGTCATATCTGCAGACTTGAGGTTGAGAAGATGATTCTGCTTTTGGCTAGTAATTTTTATGTATAAGATATAAGAAGGAAACTTTTGTTTGTCATCAACAGCCCTTGGGATCTTCATACTCTATTTCCCTGGTAGTCAGACATATGTGATGTTACAGAGGAGAGAGTTAAGTTCTAGCACACCGAATACACAGAAGACACACTGCTCTGTCTCATTTTCTGTCACCGATATGTCTGTATGATCTGCTTTCCTGATGTCTGACTTGGTGTCAGAGTTGGAGGAAAATTAATTGGCGGAGAACCAGGTCAGATAGGTGGCAGCATGAGGAAGGACCACAAATACCTCGTAGCAATGTTTATTTCTCTGTGTTAAGCAAGGATTTCCCATCCCTTGTTCAGCATACCATTATGAGCGGAGTTCTGGGACCCTAGACTTCTGATGGAATCTCCTGGAGCCCAGTCAGTCCAAATATAGACGATATGTATGGTATATAGCAACAGTTATATATTTTTTTCTTTCAGATTTTACTGTTTAAGTTAATAGAAATAAATCACTGCAGTATTGTGTGCTAAACATCAGTGCAACTTAATGTCATAAGAGAGAGTTCACCCAGTACACATCTTATTTATGCAAATATTTCCTCAAATAAATGGAAATTCAAACACCATCATTTTTACTAGTCTGACATTCTTCTATTTCTAAATCTACTTTAGTCCTGTAGACTTTTATCTCGTCTTTGTTAAAAAAGGCTTTCTTCACCTTTCTCTGAAGTATAGATGGGCTGTTTGTCTCTGTTAGAAGACAATACAGATCTCTGTGAATCACTGTGTGTAGCTTTCTATCACCCAGGCATTCACATTTTAACTTGCAGATTGAATTATTGGATGTATTCTACACGAAGACTGCCTGAAATAGGTGGGTAGTGGTGCGGGTGCTTGGCTGTGGAGTTGCATTAGTCACACCATACTGTCCTAGACCTCTGATTTTGTTTTTGCTTTAGAGACATAACTCA
Organism: Chloroceryle amazona; assembly: GCA_027560015.1. Lineage (NCBI taxonomy): Eukaryota > Metazoa > Chordata > Aves > Coraciiformes > Cerylidae > Chloroceryle > Chloroceryle amazona. Next base: position 9,375 of record JANHFX010013786.1, on the reverse strand, counting down.
CAGTTTGGGTTTTTCATCTGTAGTTTTAAAAGTGACATCTTTCCCTGACTTCTTCATGTAGTGTAGCATTGTTGGGACACTCATGTTGAGAAGATCTGTTTACATTTCTATTGACTGTACAACAAAATTTTTCATTAAATGAGTTTGCTCCAATGAAGCTCAAGTCAGTAAATAGTCACAGCATGGCGCAAAGTCAAATTGTTCACTCAGTCCTTTCAATTAACTGGATTTGAGATGGTTCCTTTTGTGTTTTTACTGGAAACGAAGTACTCTTCTTACAGCAAATGCACACTTTATCTCCCAACAGGTCCCTGTTAGTCTTGGGTACTGCACTATGTTGCTTAGCCATTCATGCCAGCTTGCATGGTGGATACCTTGTGTGACCCATTACTCAGTATGCAGCAGCATTGCAGTCAGTATTGATGCAGGATGCTGTGCACTAACAGTTCCAGAGCTGATTGTTGCATTGGCTATTTATCTCCACAGTCAAACATGGGGTTTCATGCTCCTGTTTTTTTTTAATGGAATACCCACTGCAGTTTGTTGTTTAGGGCCTAATCGCAAATCCATTTCAATCAGCAGAAATCTTTTCCTGTTGTCCCATTTCATTTTAGGATATTTTCTATGTATAAGGTGTTACATCGCTCTTGAAAATTTGCCTTCTCCTTTCTGACTGTAGTATATAAATAAAACCTTCTTATTCATTTGTGTCTTTATTTTCCTAAGCTTACATATGAGGAAAATTAGACAACTCTTCATGCAACACTGGGCTTAAATATACTCATTGCTGGCTTGTATTTCAAATAGCATTATTTCCTTTACTCCTTTTCACTCTTGCTGTCTGTTACCAGCCTTCTACATTCACATTTACTGTATCATCATTTTACATGAAAGGAAGTTTTCCTTTAGCACTGGGCTCATAAAAATAAAAGATAATACAATGAATGAATGCCACTGAAAGACAGTTTTTCTCAGCTAAGGTTTAATGCAAGTTTAGGCTACCTAGAGTGATCTGTGATAGAAGACAGAAATGACACTTCAGGCAGCTTTCTAAAGAATGAAAATCATTCCTCTCTTGCTGTATTGTTGTTGCACACGGCCATCAGGTTAATGGCAGAGGAGCTTTATAGCATGTAGAGTTCACTGGCTGGAGAGATGGGAGAACCACATCACTAGGGATGTAGCCTATGGATTTGTGTGCTGGTGTTAAGTATCCGTAGGTGCATTGCTCAGCATCAAAGAGTAATGACAGCTGTTGGTACTGCAACATGACAGTATTTTGTGTCCAACAATGGCTGTGGCCAGATGTATATTTGCCTGGTTGCTTTTAAGAGGAGTTTTGCTTGATATTAATTAAATATATAAAATTCATTACATATAAATTCATAATACTGTATTACATTTGAAAAATAACATGAATCAAGACTACTGCAGTTTTCTGATTGACTTTTTTATTATATCCAAGCAATTTCACAGAATCACAGAATGTTAAGGGTTGGAAAGGACCTTGAAAGATCATCTAGTCCAAACCTGCTGCCAGAGCAAGACCACCTAGAGCAGGTCACACAAGAATGTGTCCAGGCAGGTTTTAAATTTCTCCAGAGAAGCAGACTCCACAACCTCTCTGGGCAGCCTGTTCCAGTGCTCTGTCACCCTCACCGTGAAAAAGTTTTTCCTTAAATTTCTCTGGAACCTCCTATGCTCCAGTTTGCACCCCTTGCCGCTTGTCCTATCATTGGACATTGCTGAGAAGAGCCTGGTTCCATACTCCTGACACTTGCCCTTTACATATTTATAAACATTAATGAGGACACCCCTCATCTCCTCTTCTCTAAGCTAAAGACACCCAGCTCCCTCAGCCTTTTATGATAAGGGAGATGCTCCACTCCCTTAATCATCGTCGTGGCTCTGCGCTGCACTCTTTCCAGCAATTCCCTGCCCAATTTGGTTTTAGATTTTGCTTCACTGGTAAGAAAATCGTAACTATTACCAACTGTCAAGAGGATATCTATGTCACAGTGAAGAATTCATTCCACTTATTCCTATTTATTCAATGTCTTTCAGAAGGGAGGTGTCATTGCCAGAAACTCTGCATGTACAGACACTATATGACTATGAATTGCAACCCCAACCAATGCCATTTTGATTTTACTCTTATCTTTCATTTCAAGGAACATTCCCACAACCATTACCCCTCCCCCTACATAGTCAGACAGTTTGAGGCACAGTGTCAATCATTAGACACAAAAATATTTCAGCTATTTTAAAGCTGGAGTATTTGTCACAAGCTCTAAAGACAGAGATCTAATGACTTATCAGAGGCTTGGCTTATAAACACACACCTATGCTAATGTCAGCATTATTACTATTATTTTCTTACTTTTTCCATTCTCACACTTAAAACAGAAACACATTTTCTCCTAGAAAATGCTGACATTTCTTGGTATCTCAAGGCAGAATGGTTGCTTTCCCCCAGGCAGTGTGCTGGTAACTTTCACATGGACACACATGACTGGGCTGCCTATAGGCACCCTTGCTTTCATTGTTTCCATAATTCAACATGTTTAAAAACAGCTATGCTAAGAGGTGTTAGAAAGAGGAGTGGGATGTAAAACTCTATGGGATTGAACTTCAGAAATGTATTACAGTTAGAAGAAGGTGTTCAGAGTAAAAATAAAGGAGGGATTTGTTGTGCAAAAATAAAACTTCATCTGAAGCTGAAAAGTTACAGCATGCAATCAAAGTGAAAAGCAGTGCTTAAAATAAGCAAGGATTGTTCTAAAACTCTTTAACATGCAGTTTGTATGTGAATCTTTAATAAATTACATATTATCACAAATAATTCACTGATTACTACCTTTTGCTGCATCTTATGAATCCATTCCGTACCACACACAAAAACACTCCTTGAGGAAAATACAACATGGATTTAAAGATATTTTCTAGATCTAAAATCTGTAGCAAAATTATCTTGGTCTCCTAAAGAAGTTTGGATTACAGTAAAAATAAGAAACAGAAAACATAACAAAGAATTAATTTCTAATCTTCCAAACAGAAAATTCAGAAGATACTGTGCACATTAGATTAAATACTCCCATACTCACTACAAACAAGAATTTTGCCCTTGTGTAGCTGCAGGAGTCAAAAAAACAATACATATGGCAGAATAATTCTACTTGGATTACTAACTGTATTTTTACTACTAGCTATCATCTTCTGAGAACTAGATAAGTTTATATTTAAAAAGTGTAGATTTTTAAAAGCAAGCTGGAGTCCTGAGAGAAAAAAAAGATATACAGGCACAGCTCAGTCCAATTCCTTAACTACTTAATGAATTGATAGAGGACATGACAACAGAATGATGAACTGAGATATAGAGAAATTACTCCCTTTTCAGTATTGGACAAGAAATTATATCAATCCCTGAGGTAGTTCTAAAATATTATTATTAATACAGTATGTTAAGGAAAGACAGAAAAAAAGAGACATGATACTCCCTTTTACCATATAACTGGTGGAAGACCAAAGAACATGAAGATCTGTAGGAGCCATGCATTTCCACATGCATTTTAGCTCTTCAAGAATTCTTCTTTCAAAATCTTTTCAATGTACCTGTATTGTGTATGGTGTAGAAGACTTGCATCTGAAAAGCTGTAGATCCAACTTTCCTATGTCAATATTGTTTCACTCTTCCACATACCTGTAGCAGTACAAGAGAACCACATCATGGTTCAATTGCAAAATTTGAGCTCAACTTGAAAACTGCACCTGACGATTTATTTTATTACAAGTGCAAGTTGCTCTCTTCTTCTATTTTTTGACTGTGCAGAACATGATGCTAAGACTTGACAGCCTCTAAGAGAATTTTGATTATTCACAGAGAAGCTGAAAGATCAGCTGTGATTGTGGAATGTATTTTTCCAGCATTTATGTTATACAGAGTTCTTGCTAAAGCCTTTGAAAATACTAGTGGAAGAGAACTTGCATGATGCTTTAGAACTAACTTACCAAACAGATTCGTTACAAGTCACTTCATGTTGTGAAGTAACATGAAAAAAAAAAACAACACTATAATAGCACTGTTTCACCAGACATTGTGGGCACTCATTATGAAAAGCACCCATTCAATTATTTTCATCCTAATGTACTGAATAAGCTTCCTGTATTATGTTTCATGAAAACTTTAATTGTAACATTAAATCTGATGTTAAACCCTAGCTACAATTACACATTTTGATGACAATCATTATATTTGCAGACCAAGAGTACAAACTAGGTTGCTTAAGAGTTATTCATCATGTAGTGATGAAAAAGAAAGTGAATATTCTAAATGTTCTACATCGGTGTATTCTCAGAATGGTGATGCTGAGCAAGTCTTATTACTGACAATACTAGCTTTCAGAAGAATATGAATATCTTAGATGCAGCAAATCATTAAGGGTCTTTTCCAGCCTGCATGATTCTGTGATTGTGTCCAGTGGTGTACTGACATTATATCATTACAGTTTAATGAATTTTTTTCTTTGCTAATGTGAAAAGGAAAAAAAACTTAAGAATAGCCATAATCAAAAATAGCACATATGGTTTTAAATGGATCCACATGAGACAGTAATTTATGTGAAATAAATTTGGGATAGTGTAAATACAGTGCATTGTTATTTATCAGCTGCAAAACCAATGCTGGACTTACTGTATCTTAGAACACCGGGTGAAAACAGGTTAGTACCAAGCAGTAACTATGGTGTGTAAACTTGGAAGAAAGTTTCTTTTTGAGTGCAATAGCTCTTCTTACTAAGAGAACCTTTCAGTTGTTAGATGAGCTCAAAATGTAACACTCCACACTTACTTTGCTCTGCATTAATATCAGTTGTGTGAATATTGTATGTTTTGGTGTTGTTTTTTTGCTTCTTACTTGGCACAAAATTTATTTAATGATATACAATCCTTATATATTACTAATATACTGTAGTATAGAACCAGCAAAGCACGAGACAATATTCTGTCTAATTGTTTTGATCAAACATGACATAGACTTTGTACTCGTGCTAGACACATATTTCTGTAAGTTATAGCTTTCACAGTACTTGCTTTCATTTTTTTGTAATCCTGTCTGTTTCAGACCCTGAAGAATGCAGCACGACCGTTTCAGTTTTCAACCTGTCAAGACTTTGCACAAATGATTTGTCAAGAAAAAGTCTAATTATATCTGGCTTAAGGCTTCCATGTTAAACAGGAACAATTGCGGTGACTGTGAAAGAACCTCCTCTTGGCACTTGAGCAAAATGTGAAAGCAGCATGATTGTCCTGCCTTGTTTCTTTCCATCAACACCCTGTGGTCAGAAAAAGAAACCACCAAATACTTCACTTCCATTTCTATCAGTTTCTTGTGACTGGCAGCACCTTGGCATTTGCCTTGTACTGTATGTGAGTCATACTGCTAGGACAACAAGAGAGCCTGTTGAATACAGAGTCTGAAACTAAGCAGACATCAAGCCAAGAGCTGCTACAGCAGTAATGAAGCAGATTAGCTTAAGTAATTCTGATGAGCATATTAAAGCTAAAAATGAATGAGACTGTTTAGAGGAAAAACATTAATTTGGCCAAGTGTAAGTGACTTACTGCTGTGAAACATTTTATATATATATATTTTTTTTTAATATGGCTACTTTTTCAACATTCTGACATATCAGCAAACACTTATCTTCCTTTATTTGTCCATTTCTAAAATACTATTTATCTTTCCTTTCCAACAGAGTCTACAAAAAGCAATAAAACTTGTATTCTCTATAAGGATCTGATCCACGTGATCATTCGGTGATTTCATCAGTAGTACCAGCAGAAGACTTCCAGAGACACTGTGAAAGGATGTTTTGAAGTTAAATCCTGCAAAAAACTATGTGGATACATAGCAAGTAAGGAAGTGCATGGCAGAAACAACAGAGCACAAACAGATTGGTCCTATGGAAATTTGCCATTAAAAACATTAGCACTGCCTTGGGTGTCTTTGTTTTATGGTGCCCATCTCAAGACAAATCAAAATGTTTGCTGAGTTTTTAGAAAGGACTGATCACCTACAACCTGCAAACTTTTTGTAAAGTCTTTAAGATGTCCCCAAGCCAGCAAGACCACAAACATCACTGGAGGCTATCCTGTCGAGAAGGAATGTTTGCCACAACTACAATGCTAACAAACCCCAGAATCTCACTTTGCCACCTGCCTCATGAAAGTACCTTGACATTGCAGGAGTTGCAAAGTTAAAAACTCATAGGTAGCCACAGTTTATTACCTACTCCTCTGCATCTGCTGGTTACCAGCTCCCACTTACCAGTCTGCAACTCCCAGTGGTTACCAGCCTGTAACTGGACAGGGCATAGGAGAAGACTGAAGATCTTATCAGCACTCTTTTGTATACCAGGAAAATATGGGCTGACAACTAGGAAGATGAATTCTCCCCCTTTTATTATCAGAAAATCACTTCAATATTGACCAGCAGAAAAGCAGAGAGATACCAAAATATTAAGGAAAAAAAATGGGATGTTCTCATTTTTTGAAAAGGAAATAAAATAACTGATCATTCCATAAAAGCAGGAACTTAAACTGAAATTTCACAGCCTCAAATTTCAGAATGATGACAGGAACTTCTGTAGAATGGGAGACTTACAGAGGTATGATGGCCACTTCACATTGTGAAAGATAGCAGCTCCTGTATTTATGGGAAATCTTTCTGGAGTCAGGTGTTAAAAGCTCCTTGTATAGACACGGTATCACTGATCTATACTATAGGCTATTTGTGATCAACATTAACTCCTGAAATTTCCTTAGGGGCTTCCCAGGAAGACCTGTGGAATGAGTAGCTAACAACTGATGCTTAGACAAATTGTCACCAATCAGTAATGGTATCAGTACTTGGCTTCTGCACAATCTGATCAGAACAATGAAATTGAGATTAAAAGCTGATAAAAATCCGGTTAGTCTTTCAATATCATGAGCTGACACCTGGTGACAGACACATAGATTTTCATGCAGCCAAGTGTATTTGCCACAATATTTAGGAACAGCCATTATCACTACGGCATTCTGGTGTGTTCCTTCAGAATAATCAACAGATAAATTTATGTCACACCATATACATTCCCATGTGTTTCTGCTACTAGCTGTCAGTTTATGTACTATAACAAGTGTGAATTACTGTCTTATTCACCTAATTAGAACATGGGATAGAGCATTCTCCTCAGTGGTTCAAACCATCCTATGCACAAAATGTATTTGAAAGTGGTAGCTTAGGTCCTGCATTAGGTGATGGAGGGAACTGAGTGGTTGTCTGAGGACTGATATGGTGGGTATACTCAAAATGCTCAACTGAATCTCTCCTGCAAATGCTAGAGATTCAGAGACATTAAGTTCATTCCCTTGCTTAGCTGCTCAATATGAACCATTTCTAGGAAACAATATGTAGTCAATAACATACAAAATAGTCAACATTTCAAAGACCAGTATTTGCTGTGCAAAGTCCACTCTGAGACTGAGTGTAAAGTCCACTGAGACTCCATACGGTGCACTTAATGGATTAAGCTTTCACATCCTGATCTGCTGCACATAGACTAAAGATAATTATACTCATGTTAGTGAAGCTAAAAAGACCTGGTAGTTGGTCAGGAGACTGCTGGCTTCTTGGACAAAACAAAATGAGACAAAACAAAATGAAACAAAATGAAACCAAGCCAAACAAAGCACACAACCCAACTCAAAAAACAAACAAACAAAACCCAAACAAAAATAAGTTAAAAAATCAGCAAAACAAAGGACTCATTTCTTTAGTGCTCATCTAGAGAAGGAAGGAAGGGTCAACAACAGCACAAGTATCACATACAGTTGTTCTGTGCCTTTTGTAAGTTTGGCACTTTGACCAGGAACACATGGAAGGATAATAGGGAACCTTTTCTCTGTCTTTTGCAAAGGAAACTCAAAGCCACTGAGATCACAGAATTGAACTACTATACCTTGTTAAAACAGATGAGCCATAGGACTCCTGAAACAAATGAATTTACCATATCCAAATAACCGTATTTGACAGAATACCAAGATTTTAAGTACTCAGGAAATGCTTTTCTGGCTCTTGTTCCCTTTCATTAGTATTGTGATTCTTAACAGAAAAAGTATTTTTCAATTTCCAGATGTTTTTCAGCAAGTTATGTGAAAAAGAAAGGTCCCCTTTTTCCTAGCAAATCCACAGGCCATCTTTTGGATATCTGGTTATTTTATCTACATGCTTTAGCAAAGAAATTTATATTGTAAAATCTGGACGTTTCTACTCAGCAACACCCTATATGACCATCACAAAAGCAGACTTACATGACTTTCCTTTTTATTGTCATTACTAGAAGGTTTTTTAAAAAGTGATTTCTCAAGTGATTTCTCAAGTGATTTTGGCCACTTACTTAATTCAAATTTACTTGGGACATTAACTGTATTATTAAGAAGGGCATGTAGGTGCTCCTATTTCAGATTGTTTGCATTGTGCCTTGGTATGTTTGAATAAGTAGGTGAGATAAACAATGGCACTCCCAGGAAACACGGTTTGCAGTTCTCAGAATCAAGTAACTGCCTCACCCCAATTATTTGCCTCTTCCCCTTCTCCCTCTACCCCAATATTTGGCAAAAGCCACTGTCATAGTTCAGGTCACAGTCATACAGGATACTTTAGAGGCCTATGTAAGTAAAAGAAAAGACTGCTTGAGGATTCAGCACCACATAGAAGCTAGAAAGAATGAAAGGCAAATGTTCACAGGACATAAAGACTGATAATTGCTTTATGGGAAGAAAGCCACAAGACACTTTCTTTCAAATAGTTCTGAGGAGCATGGGAATTTGCATAGTGTGTTGTATATAAGCAAATGTTTATTATGAAGCATGGTTTGGCTGTTATGAAAAGGAAAAGAAGTTCCATATTTATTTGTATTTGTTTGTTTTTTTTTTTTAAAAAAAAAGGTTAATCCTGATCTGTGTCAAATTCCACACTGCTTTTTTTTTTTTTCTGCTGCTATATATCTCTGGGACAAAGGGTTTGCATGCCTTGGTGACAATGTTCAATGTCCACTAAAGCTGATTCCAAGAAAAGAAACATTCTAAAACTAAAAAAAAAACCAAACCCAACACAAAACCAACCAAAAACCTAAAAAAATAAATAAAATACATATTTGACAATAGTACTATAGTATATTTCCTGACTTTGTTCTTAAACAAGAGAATGTTATTAAAGTCAATTAGTTAAATGTTATTTAAGGCAATTAGTTAAACAGGCCCAGTCCTGTTTAACATCTTTATCAATGATCTAGATGAGGGGATTGAGTCCACCATCAGCAAATTTGCTGATGA